>JACXGI010000008.1:80498-144543 GCA_016801175.1 Esox masquinongy
CCCCCCCCCCCCGTAACCTTCCCAATTACCCATTTATTCCCGATCCCTTCAAAAACAGGACAACTGAATGCCGAAAAAAAACAGGGACTAAGACGGAGACATAATTGTGTGATTAATTTGACCTTGGACCCTGGGGGCCTGCAAGTCTAGCATGAATGTGTTTTTACCATTTCTCCTTTTGGGCCTGACGCTCCGACTGGACCCTGTGAGAGAAAAAGAACGAGAGGAGAAAGAGGAGAGAGAATAGTAAACTGTTGAATCAAATATGGCCAGTGATCGTGAAGACCGGAAGCAGGGCTCCATAGATGACAGGCTGTGTCCCTCTGAGTAAGATGGAGGGAGGGATGATGTTGTGATGGGTTGTGGAGCGGGCCAGCCCAGGAGCTGGATAAAGCTTGGCTTTGTTCTGCCCTCGACTCCTGAACAGGGGGCTCCTTTGTTACCTCTTCCCTGGGTAAAGTAGGAATCCACACCAGAGGGACTGGACCAGGAGAGCCCACACTGCCCAGGTTGTATAGCATATAGTGCTCTAATAAATGGGTGTGGTGGGAGGAGCTGCATGTTTGTGTGTGTGTGTGTGTGTGTTTTGTGTGAGCAGTGTTGGTCAGCTAGGGTGGAAGGGTCTTTCACTGACCAAAATGATGGACTTATTACCCAATATTGGCTCAGATGCACAAATTAGAGACAGTGTTTATTCAAGTCCACCAGTGTATTGGATAAGGACGCTTGGAAGCAGATGGTCACTTCAGACAGGGTCTTTGGCACACTCACCCTCTCACCAAATTCACCACGGATTCCAGTTGGTCCCGGAAGGCCGGGGTCCCCCAGAGCCCCCTTTACTCCCTGTTAAACATGACATAAACACCATCAGATTACTACAATCCTTAATAACTAAACTGATATTAGGTGGGGCACATGACAATTTCATTTGAAGACGATCTAGATCTTTCCCCATCATGCCACTGACCTGGAAGCCTTTGCTGCCCTGAACACCAGTGTTGCCCACTGGTCCGATGCCCCCCTGGTTAACACAAAACACGATGTTAGCATGACATGAAACACATTTCATGCAGACGCTTGAAGTACACCTCAGCCTGATCTTTGACCCATACAGCCTCAAGACCTTCATCCAGAAGTAGACTGAATGATATTTGAACCTCGCCTTTAAAAGAGACTCCAATAAAGTATGAAATGTGTTTTATAACTTTGTAAAAGGAGGTTATTGGGGTTGTATGATGACAAAAGCACAAGACTCATTGCTGATGTTCCACTTGGCTTTAAACCAAGGCTGTATCCTGCATTCCCTCCGTCTAGGGTTCCAATGGAGAACCAAGTACAAAGACCCCTCTGTTTTCACCCTATTTTGTCCATCCTCATTACATACATTCCCATATGACTCTATTTCACTAGAACTATCTCTGTGAATATACTAGAGAGGGACCTTCCATATACTGTATCATTGCTAGGGGAATATGGGACTCCATTTTGGGTGTAGGAATATGTTGTACATTGCTTTACAACAGTGTCCTAGTTAATTATTGTGCTTTATCATTTAATATGGGAGATATGGGAGGATTTCATGTTTACCTTCTCTCAGTCGTCATATATTCAAACAAGCTATAGGGTAATGGATACAGCTTATACCACTATCTTATTTTTTGTTGCTGATGCCAACATGAATACACTAGAAAAAATCAGTGCAGTAATAACTTATAATATCTTTTTTGAGACATTTCTGAGCTGAACATTGATGTCACATCCAAACTTTGGGGAAGACCATTGTTGTTGGCAGTTGTCATACTTTTATTGTAATATATTTCAGTCTTGTTGTCAGCTTAATGGAAAAGGATGAGAAAGCAACAGGCTAATCTTTTGATAATGTGCTAATATCTGTAAGTCAGAAAGATGAGACTGTTTGTGTCCGGTCTACTTCTCTCTCACACAGAAAAAGACGTCTGGCAACATGAAGACATAAAACAACAGATTGCTCATGCCAGGACACACTGTTCAAACCATTTTCTGGTGGTCAGGAAGAACACTGTCTTCTGCTATGCAGACTTTATTATGATTGGTAGGCTTACAAGTCTGGACTCATGATAAGTGGATGCTGCCACATTTCCATGGATACAATATTGAACTATGGCCTAGCTCTAGACTACTTACAGCCACTCCTCTGGGTCCTGGCTCGCCCCTCTCTCCTGGGATACCGATGTCACCCTGTGGGAGGAGTCACATGATGGTGCAGGCAGATGAGAGGAGCTGAAAGAGTTGTAACTAAACAACTCACAACATAGACACCCCCAAAATACCCCACTGCAACCCAAAATACAGCCACCCCCAAAATACCCCACAAATGGCCCAGAAGCCCATCAGATACATACAGGAATACCTGGCTCTCCAGACGGCCCGGCCTCTCCCATCTCTCCTGGGTCGCCCTAGGAAGTGGAGGGTTAAAAGAATGGTTTGTGGAGGCTTATCTATACTGCTATTGGCTCACTGGTTCCCCAATTATAGAATGTCATTTGTAACATCACCGTTTGTATGGTTCTAATTATAGCCACCTGATTCTCGACATAACAGTTGATGATGTAGAATACAACATTTGTTAATGCATGAGTCATCGGAGCAGAGGAATGAATCCTTAGATTGTGCAATAGTTTCAAATGTTCATTGGAAACATGGCAGTCATGTATTGTGTAAATGTGTTCATTTGACTGTGGATAAAATGTTTCTGAACCCTCCTAAATGAATATGGACGCTTCCATGATAACAGATAATCTGGAATGAATGTGAGTAATGATTGATTAAGATGATTGAAAATGTTATGTAAGTAAAACAATATACTCTCAAGACATGCTAAACTCACTGTTAACAACTAACCCAAACCCTAACCCTAACCCAATGGCTGTATGATGTCACAGTCTGCAAGCTGGGCAATAATCTTTTGACATCACTGTTTATGCTGTCAGCATGTGATTATGTAAGGAATAAACACCAACGTTCTGTACATTACCTTGGAAACAAGTATGCAACTCCTTTGCAAAGTTCATTTCTCCAAGATAATGTACAGAATGGAGGTGTTTATCCCACTTATACCACAGCATACAAACAACATCAGCAAACTTTTACTTGTAGAAACTGATGCTTTCTCATTGTTGTCATAGTTTATACAAACGCGACCTACTCGTTCTTATGATTGGTTCAACATTTTTATATAAATAAAATATAAATAAAATGTTACTGAAACGAAAAATTTGGTCCTGTCAGTAGCAACCAAAATACAAAAAAGCAAAATTGCTAATGAACATGTATATATGAATAAAAACAAGTTGTTTATATTAGGAAATATATGCGTATGTTGTTGTTAGTCACTTTTAAGCCTACAAATCGATTAAATTGTCTTACATGTAAAATGTCGAGACAAGAATGTAGGACAAGAACGTTACCAGCCTGGATTGTGAGTGAATTAATCACTGGATAGCATCGATAAATAGAGAACGTATTGAACGAATGACTATGTCGTGTCTGTAGCAACCAAAGCATTAAAAATCATACATTCACTAATAAAACATGTGAACTTAAACAAAAAACATGTAATTTCTACATGAATATGTTTGATTATGTTTTCGTTCATTGGAACCTTTGGTATCAACAGGACAAACTGCCATAAAATAATCCATTCTGTTGCTTTCTACATTTAATGATTTTGTGGCCTTTTACATCTTGATTAGGTGTCCCATATATATATCCAACGGTCCTGTATACTGGAATAATGTGCATTCTAGAACTCACTTCGGGCCAATCAGAAACAAGTATTTGACAATACTGTGATATACGATGGACATTATTAGGTCATTCACTGGTTGTGACAGCGCACTGGGATCATATTCACTCTGAGACATACTTATCTTTATGGCACCATTGTTTGTGTCATTGCCTTTATGAAATCACTGTCTTCATGACTTAATGATGGTTTTGTCATACTCACAACTCCTCCTTTGGCTCCCTTTGTGCCAGCCTTCCCTTGTAGACCCTGAAACATAGACATGGAAACATGAATCAACTGTGGTGTCCAAAGTGAATGTTCCTCACAATGATATCATCAGGGAGACTATGGATCTGTCTCAGTTATTACATATGCATGTCTCTCACAGGCAACATCTTAGACACCAATGGCCCTATTTTAAAGAATCTTGGGTGAGTAATCGTCCTTCCATTGAGATCTGGCATTTAGAAAATGACTCCGATTGGCCTTAGGGGGGAGCTTTATTACTCCAACTGATTATTGCTAGTTTGCAATATTGCAGACACAAATTTGAATTTAACTTGGGCGAATGACACATCACGTCATAGAGACCGAGCATATACAAAATGACACAGATTGACCCGAGGGGGTCACTTTCCATGCTTTGCTCAGCAGTCAAAGGCCACTGAGGCAGACACTCTAGGTTTGATACTCACAGGAAGGCCGTTTGGTCCTTTCTCACCGGGCACACCATTCCGTCCGGCGTCACCCTGGCAACACAGAGATACGCGGCCGCTATGACATTTGCTTGCTGTGGGCTCACAGGCTACGTCAGCAGAGCAAGTGAGCATGTTGGGAGAAAGGGGTACCACTTTACCTTCTCGCCGTCCAGTCCCTGGGTGCCATCTTTCCCGTCTCTGCCAGGGATGCCCTGCGGAGAGAAAAGAAACGCTCTGCTGGTCAGCAGTCCGAACTGACAGACCTGTTTTCATCTGTTATGTCCGTATCACATCAGAGACCTGTGGTTCAACACTTACCGGTTCCCCTTTAGGTCCTGCACCGCCAGGAACACCTTTTGGACCAATTTTGCCCTGATGAGAAATGAAACGAAACAGTGTTGCTGTATTGTCAGTGATCTGTTTGAAGCGCAGCAAAACAAAATCCTTGTCTACCGTATGATTAAGTATTTGAGTTGGACGTGAAGAGGATGTTCCGTCAGAAAAATAACCAGTCAAAAATGCATGTGTATTATCTACTCACAATCTCTCCCTTTGGCCCTCTAAATCCTTCTGGTCCTTTCTCTCCAGCATCACCCTGGGATTGTCAAATGACACACAAAGAGCTTTTTATTGATGGGACCAATTGCAGACACTTAACACAATGATATAAACCCCAGTAAGTAACAACGTCAGACAGTAGCAACAAGGAGAGACTCACTGTCTTGCCAATCACGCCAGCAATACCAGGTTTGCCTCGGAAACCAGGGAAACCCTTAAATGACATGAGACAAAAACATAGCAACAATCAATACATGGGAATACGAAGAATGACAGCCCATCTGATTTCCCCCGTAGACTGGTCTGTAAGTTCCAGAGAGAAGCGTGTTGCTCACCCTGTCTCCCACTGCCCCCATCGGACCTTGAAGTCCCCTCAAACCACGGGGACCCTGGGAAACAAGACATGGCACGGTCAAGGACCAATCAGAATCAATCGCAACCACCATAAGAACCAATCAACACTGCATAGCATCCACCCATCAGGACAGAGGCAGTCATGGACGTGTAAAAACCCGGCGTCTGTGTGTTGAGCCAGCCTGGGTGACGGCACTCACCTGCAGGCCCACAGTGCCGGGAATACCCGGAGGACCAGGAGGGCCGGCATCACCCTGGGAGAGAGAACAGGACACAGGCGACAACAGGGATTTAAAGTGCGGATCGACGCTAGCAGACGTCTTGTTTGACGCGTGGACGGAAACTTTAGACCAACAAAGGTTTCCGCGTCCGGAATGTCACTCTTTTCCTCAGCCCTCTCACCTTCTCGCCATCTTTTCCGACCTCCCCCTTATCTCCTTTGTGTCCAGTGTGACCCTGAATTAAGACAGAGAGAGAGAGATAGAGTGAAAGGAAATCCAGGAGAAACAAGGGATGTGTACGGTATTTAGACAGGGTGGGAGAGTCATGAGAGAAAGACACAACGCTTGTTTCGCCCTCGTAATCCCGGGGATATTTGAAGAGCAAAATCGGTGTGGCCGAGCGGCCTTGAGGTAGAGTGACAACGTCCTGTACACACCTTGAACCCAGGCATTCCTGGAGGGCCGGAGGGACCAGGAGGACAGATGGCGGGACACTACAAAGGGGACAGACAACACTGTATTAGAACATGAGAATGCATCAAGTCAACTTACCAGGTACAATCAGGGTAACCCCCCACTACATTAGGTAGTAAAGTCATATAGGTAATTTTATTTCTCACTGCTGTTCAAGCCAAGCAGTACACTGTTATGTCTGAAAATATTGGGACACTTACCAATAGATCTCCGCTGCCTTCAGGAAGAGCCCCAGGAAGACCCTAAGAGAGGTTTAGATTGATATATAAATGAATGTGCAACATTTTTCTATCACAAAGCATTTCTTCACACCACGTTTGTGAGGCCATGCGTCTTCTTCCCTGTGAGCACTGCGGTGATGCTCCAAGGGTCCGCTAGATGGCAGTAAAAAGATACATTGATCAAAAAGAAAAAAAGAGAAAGCGTCTATATACTTCTATATAGTACCTAACAGTAGTTCAGGTTATGGTGTCACTGAGCTCAGGACAAAATGACCACTCCATTTGGTTCTCCTGATGACCCAATAGGACAGGACTCCAACATGGTCATCAGGGGAATCAGCCAATGAAGTTGGAACTCACACCCTGTTGAATGGATTCAAAATGGAGGCAGCCCAGATTGCACTACCCATGCTAAAATGCCATTTTAGTCAACTCTATGACATTCTCTTTGACACTGCTTTATGGCAACAATATAACCAGGACACAGGGGTTTCACAGATGTGGAGAATCAAAACTGTTGTTTATGTCTGGACTTACTGGGGGTCCATCAGGGCCGGGAGGTCCAGACAATCCAGCTAGACCCTCAGGGCCCTAGGAGAGAGGAAATGATCAACATGAATTCTGTAGAAACAGACCTGAAAGTACGGCATTGATACGTTGCCCGTACCTTAACATGTTAACATCAAATGAATCAAAGGTGACACTCCCTTGCTAAACCCCTTAAATCAACCCCTTAAATCATGCCTCATCACGATCACTCAGTCCTGATTCTCTCTGTAGGCGCCTCCACATCTCCTCATGCCTTGGGCAAGGGTAGCTCACCAACAAGAACCTCCACTTACATGAGAGACACGCCTGCCTTGTCAGAGGTCACTAGCATTGGTCCTCCATTTTTGTATATAATACACCATAGAGTTTTAATCCTTAATGCTGATTGGCTGAAAGCCATGGACACCATCTCCCACCAATAAAAAACGATCATAGTTGCATTGGTAACAGGCTTATAATAGTAATGAAGCCTTGATTACCATAGATAAGTGCTGTATCCAGGAACTTTGAGATGGACGTGCCTAAGAACAGCTCTTAGCCATGTCATACTGGACATACACAACACCCCTTTGTGCCTTATTTCTTAAATGTACAAATCTTTTTTTTTCCTTGTGTTCTGCCTTTCATCTTTCCTGTTCTAATTATTTTTCATATCTTATTATTTGTTGACCTTGGTTATTTGTGTATTGTTTTATTGATCATTGTGGTTGTATTATATGCAATAATTTAAAATATTATACTGCTATTAAAAATATACACAAGATTTGGAGCTAGGAATCAAAGCATTTCTCCAGACCTAAAACAGCATCTGCTAACTTTGTATGTGATCAATACAATTCAATTTAAAGACTGCTTCTAGTACTGCAGAGTTTGGTCATCATTCAGTGGTGAAACAGTTAAACTTGATGATGTCACCCTGACTAACCTGTGCAGCCACTCTCCGTCCAGTAGTTGCATAACATAACCAAACAGGTGTTTTCATAATTCATTAACCATTCATTAACCATTTGGTCTCAACACTCACTGGAGGTCCTTGTGGTCCCATTCCACCCGGGGGTCCATTGACTCCTGGAGGTCCCTAGAAACAACAGATATAGGTTGGGTGAAAGCACAAAGACAGACGGACAGAGACAAACACACACAATTAAAAGAGAAAACATGCAAAAAATGCCTATGCACACACACAAACACACACACAGGCACACACAAAGGCACACACAAGCAAACACAGACACACACAAGCAAATTGTAAACGTGAGAAAGTGTAACGGTGTGTACTCACTGGAGCTCCTGGTCTCCCTCTGCCCTACGGAGACAGGGGAAGGCATATTAAGACACTCCATATGTAAACACCAAAGGATAAACCATGGTCACACAATGAACTGATGCTAGTTGAAATGTATAGGAAGTAGTGGAAGATACCTGACAGGATGTACACGGTATGGGTGTTATAGACAGATATATATGTGTGAGTTGAGTGTGTGAGGCAAGGGTGGGGTCAAAGATCATACAGGGACTGTTTACGTTTCAAAAGTGTACAAGTGTTGCAAAGTGGAAATGTTTTATTGCATATCACTTTGAGTGTTAAGTCAGAACCTGAGGCTATTGACGCTGACCCTGGAGAAATTAGGGTTTTGTGCCTTGTTCACGATTTTTCAGTAGATTTTTCACCTAAACATCTCTGAGGTTTCAAAATTGCAATCTTTTGCTAACTGGCCTCTCGCTCTACACACTAGGCTACCTAGCTAAAAGGGGTGGTTCCATGTGTGTGTATGTTATATTTGGGAGCATCTGTGTGTAGGGCACATAGTTTTCCTTGACCATGTGACCTGTGCAGGAATTCCTCCAGGCCCTATTTGTAGGTTTAGCAGTAGACTGGTGGGTGGGTGTAACAGAGGTAAAATTACAGGTAATAAAAGCTACGGTGATACCTATTAGTTGTAACAGAGTTTGCATTACAGGTGATAAAGGCCACATTATTATCTATTGGCATGTAATAGAGGGTGTATTATAGGTGACATAGGCTACAGTGATATCTACTGGCATGTAACAGAGGTTGTATTACATGTGATATAGGCTACGTTGAAATCTATTGACCTGTAATGGAGATTGTATAACAGGTTAAATAAGCTATGTTGATTTCCATTGGAATCCAACAGAGGTTATATCACAGGTGACAGAGGCTACGTTGATATCTATTGACTTGTAACAGAGGTTATATTACAGGTGATAAAGGATGTGTTGATATCTATTGACTTGTGACAGAGGTTATATTACAGGTGATAAAGGATACGTTGATATCTATTGACTTGTGACAGAGGTTATATTACAGGTGATAAAGGATGTGTTGATATCTATTGACTTGTGACAGAGGTTGTATTACAGGTGATAAACGATACGTTGATATCTATTGACTTGTGACAAAGGTTATATTACAGGTGATAAAGGATGTGTTGATATCCACTGACTTGTGACAGAGGTTATATTACAGGTGATAAAGGATGCGTTGATATCTATTGACATGTAACAGAGGTTATATTACAAGTGATAAAGGATGCGTTGATATCTACTGACTTGTGACAGAGGTTATATCACAGGTGATAAAGGATGCGTTGATATCTATTGGCATGTAATAGAGGTTATATTACAGGTGATATAGGCTAAATTGATATGTATTTGCATGTAATAGAGGTGGGAAATGTGACAGTACTTACAGGAGGACCACCCGGCCCAGATGGTCCAGGATCGCCCTGTGGAAACAAAGACAAACAAACTCTTACACTTCAACAGATACACTGGAACAATAGAACAGCCAGAAACTAAGCTAAAAAAAATCTTCATTTTCTTGTGCATAAAATGTAGAACTTTCGCAGGGATATTGTGTGGAATCCTGGAAGAGATTAGCTACACTTCAATAACCTTTAAGAAAAACAAAATGGAAAATGATAATGATATATAACTTTACAATATGTAAATCTGAAATGTCACAGACTACAGATCGCAAGAACAGAACAGAACACTTCGCATTCATTATGTTAACAGAATGTGTAATTTAGTCCTGATGAACATAAAAATGTTGCTTCAAGTGAGAAATAAACAGGTCTGATGCAAGAAAAGATATCTCATATATTTTTTTAAAAAGTAGTGTTGCCACACCATGAAATGGGGAAAGAAAAATTAATTAACCACTGAAAACAATTCCTTGATTTTTATGAAGTTAAGCTATTATCAAGGTTGTGCAAAATGTAACATAGTGATATGGGTAGTTACACCTGCATTGCCTTGGACGAAATAGATGCAAAACAACATTTTATTATAAAAGACAACAAATATAAATGACATTTTCCTACTATGAAAAGCACTGCTGTGACCTGATATGACCAATAGCAAGAGCCAAATAATGAGTCAACCAGACAGAGTTTTGATGCTCTTCTTATTTCGTTTTCTTTTCCCTGGCCACTCCCCACATCTTCAATCTCTCCTTCCCTGTCCTTTGTCCCCATTCCCAACCCTACCCCTTCCTATCCCAGCTGTGTTTGGAGTGGCTGTGTGGTGTGAGGAAGAAAAAGACTCACAATCAGACCTAACACAGTGGTGTCACGGCAACCTGCACTGCATTCCTCACTATGTCAACTGACTCCACATTGAATGAGTGCAGACTAGACCAGTCCATAATACACACACATTAAGACACACACACACATTACGTACATATGCAGATTCAGTTGCAAGCACTTGTGCACATAAATGCATGCAAAAACCTACACAGTACTTACACACGCATGCATCTGCCCGAGAGCGCATATTCAAAACATATATGCACACACACACAGATACACACGCAGACACAAAGCAACACACATGCACTTCCTACCGTGTGTCTTCAATGTGTGGTGGTTTGATTTCCCTGTTCATCTCTCTGGTGGTATTCAAAGTATATTTACTGTTCTCTGCTTGACTTAACTGAAACTTTACTAACTCTTGAAAGATCAAGGTCTTCATGGCTAGAACAGAACTCACTCAATTAAACAGGAAAAAATCTGTGTATGGGCGTTAAAGACCCTCATCCAGCATACAGTTGTGCTCATAAGTTTGCATACCCTGGCAGAAATTGTGAAATTTTGGCGTCGATTTTGAGAATATGATCATGCAAAAAACTGTCTTTGATTTAAGGATAGTGATTATATGAAGCCATTTATTATTACATAGTTGTTTGGCTCCTTGTTAAAACATAATGACAACAGAAATCACCAAATTGGCCCTGATCAAAAGTTTACATATCCTTGAATGTTTGGCCTTGTTACAGACACACAAGGTGACACACAGGTAAAAATGTCAATTAAAGGTGAATTTCCCACACCTGTGGCTTTTTAAATTGCAGTTAGTGCCTGTGTATAAATAGTCAATGAGTTTGTTAGCTCTCACATGGATGCACTGAGCAGGCTAGATACTGAGCCATGGGGAGCAGAAAAGAACTGTCAAAAGACCTGCGTAACAAGGTTATGGAACTTTATAAAGATGGAAAAGGATAAAAAGATATCCAAGCCTTGCAAATGCCAGTCAATACTGTTCAATCACTTATTAAGAAGTGGAAAATTCGGGGATCTCTTGATACCAAGCCAAGGTCAGGTAGACCAAGAAAGATTTCAGCCAAAACTGACGGAAGAATTGTTCGAGATACAAAGAAAAACCCACAGGTAACCTCAGGAGAAATACAGGCTGCTCTGGAAAAAGACAGTGTGGTTGTTTCAAGGAGCACAATACGACGATACTCGAACAAAAATGAGCTGCATGGTTGAGTTGCCAGAAAGAAGCCTTTACTGTGCCAATGCCACAAAAAAGCCTGGTTACAATATGCCCGACAACACCTTGACACGCCTCACAGCTTCTGGCACACTGTAATTTGGAGTGACGAGACCAAAATAAAGCTTTATCGTCACAACCATAAGCGCTATGTTTGGAGTGGGGTCAACAAGGCCTATAGTGAAAAGAATACCATCGCCACTGTGAAGCATGGTGGTGGCTCACTGATGTTTTGGGGGTGTGTGAGCACTAAAAACACGGGGAATCTTGTGAAAATTGATGGCAAGATGAATTCACCATGTGATCAGAAAATGCTGGCAGCCAATTTGCATTCTTCTGCACAAAAGCTGTGCATGGGACGTTCTTGGACTTTCCAGCATGACAATGACCCTAAGCACAAGGCCAAGTTGACCCTCCAGTGGTTACAGCAGAAAAAGTTGAAGGTTCTGGAGTGGCCATCACAGTATCCTGACCTTAATATCATCGAGCCACTCTGGGGAGATCTCAAACGTGCAGTTCATGCAAGACGACCAAAGACTTTGTACGACCTGGAGGCATTTTGCCAAGACAAATGGGCAGCCATACCACCTGCAAGAATTTGCGGCCTAATAGACAACTATTACAAAAGACTGCACGCTGTCATTGATGCTAAAGGGGGCAATACACAGTATTAAGAACTAAGGGTATGAAGACTTTTGAACAGGGGTCAGTTAATTTTTTTTCTTTGTTGCCATGTTTTGTTTTATGATTGTGCCATTCTGTTATGACCTACAGTTGAATGTGAATCCCATAAGAAATAAAAGACGTGTTTTGCCTGCTCACTCAAGTTTTCTTTACAAATGGTACATATATTACCAATTCTCCAAGGGTATGCAAACTTTTGAGCACAACTGTAAATTTAGACTATTTCATGGAGGTGGTTGATATGTCTTTCTCATGGAAATGTCGATGTTGTGTTTTGCTCTGAAAATAGCCTAAATTCCTTCCTCAGCTGGTGTGGGGGGCGGAAGGAACGTTCATTCCACTGTAGCTGTTAGCCAAGAAATATCGGACAGGTCTTAAGTCAATTGCAGAAGGGCACATTGAATCAAGGTACGTAATTAGGCAGCCAGGTAAACACTCACTTCCTGATTAGTGTGACTAATTTGTTAAAATTCAGGGGTCTGCCTCGGTCTTAACAGTGGACCCATTTACAGCCTTTTCATCATGTGACCCTTTAAACATCATGTTGTAACTCATATTTACTGCACTGCTCCCAAAATGCCACATTCGGTTCTGTGCTGCTAGATAACATCGTCAGACGTCCTACGCTAGTGCTTTCATGTCTTACCACCCCATCCTTCAGAGTTTCCTCTTCCTCCAAGGAAGACTATTCATTTCCTCCAACATCTAAAGTGTAGATCCATCTAATTCCTGAAGTCCAGGCCCCATGGTGGGAAGCTGTGCACATTCCAGGCGGGATTAGGAAAGCAGCGGCCAGCATTCAATAAATCCCACTCAAAATCACCCAGTCCCTCATTAAAAATGTTCCCACAAAGGGCCAAAGCCAGCTCGACAAATCCGCAAAGACAGGGAGAAAACAGAGGCTTGAGTAAGTACTAGTGTTAGTCCACTGACGTCTCAATGAGCCCACTGTAACTAGCCGTCCTTCACTCTTTTGTGTAGAGCACTGTTAAGATACACAGAGGACTGGTTGGTACCTACCTCAGCTCAGGTCACGCTAAGGTTGCAAAACCAGTTTTATGTGTTCGTTTTCAAACGGTTTCTCAAACAAATCCTGCTTTCATCACTTTGTACATACTGTAAGTTTGTGTGTGTGTGTGTGTGTGTGCGTAAAGCATGAACACCTGTGTGTCCGCCCCATGTGTGTTTTAGAGACTGATTGATGAAGGCAAAGGCAGCAGATTTCAGTGGAAGTGTCATCCAAGTTAATGGGGCCCATCCGAAGACCAACAGCCAGGAACCCTTAGAGACTTGCACACTTGACTTACCATCTCTCCTGGGGGACCGTCCTTCCCAGCAGGGCCGTCAGGACCAGTCAATCCCTGAGGAAGAATCACAACATCATGGGCACATTAGGAGACATTATACCAGGCTTTCTTACATCTAAATATGACACTTAAAATCAATGGTTGACATATAATATCGTTAGGGGAAAATAGTAGCTAGCTACTTTGTGAGTAAGTTAATCAGGTTACCACCTTTGCATGTCTGTTCAGTCTCATGACATACAGTGAGTACTGCTTCTGACCTGATGTCATGGTCCACAGCTTGAGATGAACAGCCGTAAACAACAATATATCTCATGGGTACATGCTGAGTTCTCTATGACAGCAATTCAAACAACCTGTTATGTATCAATAACGAGACCAGTGTGTGTGTGTGTGTGTGTGTGTGTGTGTGTGTGTGTGTGTGAAAGAAAATTCCCATGGGTCACTTACATCCACCCCTGGAAGGCCGGGCAGGCCTGGGGTCCCTGGTGCTCCTGTTAACCCTGCTTTCCCCTTGGGTCCCTAGAAAAATGTGACAGGTCTGTGTTAGACCAGGCACACTCCTACACGACTGCAATGGTGATTGGTTCTCGTAAGCAGGATTGGTTCGGTTTGTATACTCACAGGTTTCCCGGATAGTCCAGGAGGACCATCTTTGCCCTATTAATCAAATGAAACAATATAAGATTCCAAAAGGACACGTTTAAAGTTAAAGTTGAACAAACTCTTGACTGATGTTAAACAAATCTACAGCTATATAATGAATGGGCACCAGTTACAGACTGACTGGCTGTATGAAGTGCTTCAACACACAGGAGCTTGTAGTTACCCTCTGCCCTAAATCTCCCAGTAGGCAATGGGGAAAAATAAACATTGATAAAATGAAGCTGACTGAGCGGAGTGGTCACATGATGAAAACTCAGGTTGGTTTGGACAGGGGGTAGCGGAAGGGAGGGGGAGGCGGTGTGAGGGGTAACTTCAGATGCTCTAGCAGGGTTGGGGAATGCATGTATGAATGGGTCCTCTGTACGACTTGCTGGACTTCCAAGTTGAACTGACTTTACTACAGCAACATACATTTCAACCATCCAATTCAAAATGTATGATAGACATTTCAGTTGAATGACATGATAGACAATTCAATTGAAATGATTATTTTATTTTTCCAGCAGCCACTTCAGATGTGCCAGGTTTGATATGATAAAGGTGTGCATATTAAATGTATTGAATTTCTGTTCTGAGAGCAGTAAAGCTTAAGGCTTTGTTTGGTGTACATTAACATGTCAAGTTATTGTACAGGTATAAGACAATTGACTGCCTTTTTTGGAAATTTGTCAAATCCGTTTTTTATTGTGACTTGCCGACATTGTGAATCCTTGCATAATATTGAGAAGTTGTTCTTTTCTGGTTTAGTGACTGCTAAATGCTACTTCCCTTACACAAAGTCGTTTTTAAGTCACTGACTACTCTTTTTCTACCGAAATTTTCACATTTGATTAATTTAGCAGTAAGTGCACACTTTTAGGAAGACACAACCCGTGCTTTGACTAACCCCATGACCCTCACATGCCAGGGCAGATCGTAGCGATGGCGTTATAGCCACCATCCCTCTCTGACACTAACGTAACGATTGTAGGGGACAAGGAACAAACCAGGCTTCCAACGTGAAATGCAAACACTGAGTGTTAATCCACTAGGTAGGATTGGTAATGAGGATCAAGTGTTTCTACAGCGGGGTACTTTACTGGAGAGCAATAGAGAGATTTGGGATCTTTCCGCTCAGTGCATCTTTCCCTCATGTGCTTCCATGGCCTATTAATTGTTTTGGTCAAGATGCATTGACCTCTATACTGCATCTATGCTTGATGATTAGCTAAATGCCTTGTTCAAAACAACTCAGAACAGGGAACTGAAAAATATCTGACCTATGACTTATGTGCTTCAAGACAACTGGGAATGAGCTTCATTTTCAATGATCATCCAATTTGAAATTCCAAGTTGTAAACTCTAGCAATATCCTAGAGCTCTGACTTTCTGATGTGAAAATCACTGACGTCAGAATTTAAATCATTTTCTTTTGCACTTCTGAGTTGTTTTTATTGCAGCATACTTCCCATATCCATCAAGATTGGCATCTGATGTGTCATCATCTGCCTTTTGGCCAATAGAAGGCCTGTAAGCAGAATGTTTATGATGAACAAATAACAATCAGGCGGGGCTTTGACTCTCGGGGGAGGAGTCAATCTGTAATATACTGAAAAACTAGAATCCATTACACCATAATTTGACTGCAAGAGCGATACAGAAGGAACACCCATCGATGATGGCAAATATATATTAAAACAGTCATACCAGGATTTCCAATCTATCAAGTAGAACCCTGTTAGTTTCAGGTTCAACTGTTTTGGTTCTAAGAATAACCTTTTTGGGTTCTATGAAAAATCATTTACACTGAGGAATTTACATGTAACCCAAAATGGTTCTATATATTACTGGTTCTCTCATGGGTAAAACCAGAAAACAATTTTTTGAAGACTATTAAAAAAAATGGCACAAAGCCTAATGTAGGTCCACGTAAGTAAATCTTACAGTTTGTTTTGACAAGTGCTAAAAAGTTACTTTCTATGACACAACTTAATTAAATAATTGGACAGCAAAACACAGCAGTACTACTTCTACTACACTACCTTGGTCTCAAAACCAACAAGAACTCCTCATGTAAGCTGTCTGGCTAACTTACGTCAGTGCCATCCCTTCCGGGGGCTCCTGGGGGTCCTGTCGGTCCAACAGGTCCACGAGGGCCGGGTCTCTACAACACAAAGTCAAAAGTTTATAGAAACATCTGCAAAACCAGAATTGTCATGTGTTAAATCTCTAAAAACAATTCATAAAATCAAGTTGCATTTTGTCCAAGCTGCTGTCCATTTGGACATAAAAGTAGTACGAAAAGACAGGATAATCCGTGTACCTAAGAAAACAATATACAAAGTTACAAATGCAAAAAGATGAGAGTGGACTTAAAATGGTGTGACTTGTTTGTGCGTAATTTCTGTTGAGAAAAAAAGCAGTGGCCATATTAGTAGGCTTCAACAGGAAACAATACAACACATGGAATTCAATCTCCTAAAAGCTAAAAATAAAATCTAACGCATCACGAAACGTATGGTGCCCATCAAACGCATCAGGAAACGTATGGTGCCAAAGTTGTGAGCATACAACCGAGCGCATAGGCGCCGAAATTAACCAAATTACGCACAGGCAGTGCAAATAATGACCAGGGTCATAAACGAATAACGTAAGTACAATAAAGGATGAAAATGTCACTAATATTTACACAAATAAAGTTAATGTATTTTTAGACTTGAATACGCGAAGGTGTTGCCGATAGACTAACAAAGATGTCAT
The DNA here is from genome assembly GCA_016801175.1 of Esox masquinongy. Classification (NCBI taxonomy): domain Eukaryota; kingdom Metazoa; phylum Chordata; class Actinopteri; order Esociformes; family Esocidae; genus Esox; species Esox masquinongy. Next base: position 97,539 of record JACXGI010000008.1, read on the forward strand.
TGTGCGCTAGGCCACTGATCTCCAGGCTCTGCATTCCAAAGCCTCAGGAAAAACAACGCACACTTCATATACTTGCAAGTAGGCCTTCACGAGAAAAAATGTTAAGTGAAAAGACCACAGTCCTTCGCGGACACCTGAGGACGTTTAAGTAAATAAAATAGGAATAGGCATAATTTCTGCCATTTCTCCCCATCGCTTTAACAAACCATCCACGAATGTTTCAACTAATCGGCCCATTATAGGTTAAAACAGCACACAATTTAGGACAAATAGCCTAATGAAAGTGACCATTAGCAAGTCTAGCCTAACATTCATTGCACGATGATAGTCATATGCACGAACAGCAGACATTGTAACGCCGAATTTAGGAATTAATTGAGAACTTCAGACGAGTATTTGAATTCCTACAAATCATCTAGGCAGCTTTTACAAGTAAACGACAACTCCAGCTTTTTTACAAGTAAACGAGCACAGGGCAGCAGATGAAACAACTGGAATGGACGAATAACGCACGCAATAAAGCCACCGCTTACCTGGGCCGTAGATGATGTCAAAAGCTGGCACAGCAAGAACAGCCCGAGAGTTGAGAACATAACCATGGCTCCCCGTTAGCCCCTCAAATCCGAGTTTACGCGGAAAACGTCAAACCCCGTTCCTAGTCCTTATTGCTCGCTCTCCCCCGGGTTTCGAGACGGACCGCTCCTTCACCTTACAGCGCGGGGCTCCTGAATGGCTTTCACGTTGATTCCAGATAAACCCGAGCCTCCAGCCGAAGGGGCTGAGCTCAAACGTTCTGTGTAGAGGGATGGAGGGGGTGGTTTGGGTGAGGAGCGAAATTGATGGAGAGGGCGAGGTACAGGGGCACGACTTGGTTGCCAGTGAAAGTGGGCTGAGCTATAACTTTATTTTAAATCAAGGGGAACACTACTGTACAATCCGAAACCGACCTCTGCCGTCCAACATCCGTGTTGTGCAGAGTATACCACAGATAATAATATTTTACGCTGTGTTAGGGCATATCAATATGGCGAAAACGATGGGTTTACAATGTGAGAAAAAAATCAGAGACTTCTGGGAGGACGCTTTCTTGATCCGGTTCTCCTTGTACCAACCTGTAACTGAAACTCACAGACTGGAGCATTCTGATAGAGGTAGCGAATCGGACGTCTAGTTTGATAACAAGATAGGCTAACATTAAGACACTATCCATGACACTGCACGACTCCAATCTTGGGATATATTCATACAAGCGTGTTGGAATCTGACGAATTATCGTAATTAAAGAAACAGTTCACATTTTTTAACATAGCTTGCACAATCTTAATTTTATTGTCATTTAAAAGGTCTGCGTTCGAAGGTTGCGTGAAACAAATGGTTTTCGAATTCAGTTAATCACCCCACCAAAGTAGAATAGCCTATATCAATTTACAATCCTTTTAAAACATGTATAATTTATACTCATTAATCTGCAAAACATGTTAAACAGCGTGACAAGATCCCCACGGGTAAAAACACAAAGATGACCCAGAGAACCTCAGAGCTGCAAGAAACATGGTTGACCATTTCCCACAGGATTTTTCCTGAGACTTGCGTTTCAATAAATTAGATGGGGTCTTTGAGTAATCATAAAAGAAAGACCTCAATCAATAAATAACCATGCTCCTCCCTGCTCACAACCTAAGGAAAGAACACCCACATTCTATTGATCACACATTTCACCCAAGAACACCAAAACAAAAATACGTAAATCTAGTTAAACCAAAAAACATCGCATTTTGTGCTAATACTGTGAAAGCGCAATGCAATTAAGCATTCAAATGCTCTTTTTATCTTATCTTTAATTTCGTCCTCTATAGATTGTCACTGAAACCTAAGTAAGTAATTTTCTTGAATTAAACGAACTCTCATTTCATTGTGGTGACATTCAGGGAAATATACTACAAAATGTAGTCTGAACATGGACACATTGAGCTAGATACTTCAAAACTTTTTAATTCCAGTGCAAAACAACCTTTTTCACAGTTTTTAAATGGAGTGGTAAATAGACAAAAAGGATGTAACAAGCAGGAATATTTCCATAGCATTCAAACAAAAACCATACAATGTTAACTTGAATGATATACTATCCTTATTAATCTTCTAACTTTAAAACTCCCAACTAGTATTTGCAGGATCCACCAGTGAGAATGGACTCAGGCCATAACCAGAAATCCTTCCCCAACACTTCCAGATGTAAACAAATACATTCAGTAACACATACACCCAACATAAACAACATACCCACTCTAATGTGAACATGGAGGACAGTGCATGTAGGTACAGTAAGGCCTTAAAACTCAAATTAGCCCATTTTTAAGGCTCTGCCCACAAAGCCCCCTAACTTAAGTCAGAATTCATGGCATTCTGGGACGATTAGACAGGTGTAAATAATATGGCAAGCCTTCAATCTAACCAACAGAATCAGTCAGCAGGGAATAGCTATCACCATATAACTTATGCACATGCAATCTAATCCTTTCAGACAGGCATTAAGTGGCTAGGGGTCAATTTGGGATTGGCCATATGTGTACACCAGTTTTCATAACGTCCTTTCAGTCTGCCCTTGGTTCCTCACCACCACATATTCAGCATGACCCCATGTCTTAATCTGAGCTTGGCTGGGTGGATCCCAAATCCATCTTCTCTTCTCTATTTTTCTCCACACCTTTCTCCCCGCCCTTGTCCACATTGCTATACTCAGTCCGCGGGAATTTTTCTGCTCGTTCTACAGTGTCCGGCGGTAAGCCCTTCTTGGACAAATCCTTCTTGTGCGAAATCTTTTTGGGATCGTCTGCCTTTGACTTGCTAGACGTTGTTGCCGATGGGCTCGTCTGATTGGATGGGTTGATGTTGGAAACGATTGTGTCCTTCCCTGCTGCTGGACCGCCGCCAGGCACCTCCCGGTCAACTTCTTTCTTGGTTGTTGGCCTCTCCGTTTCAGACGTATTGGTCTCAGCTTCGACTGTGTCACTGACGCTGTTGTTGTTGGCTTGACTGTCCTGTTGGAGACCTTCCTCCGTACTCGGATCTCTTTTGCCTGAATCGTCCATGTCTACATCAGTATCGTTAGCATTGCCATTTTTGGGTTGCTCAGAGTCCACCGGCCCAACAGGATCAACAGTGGAGCCCTCTTCATGCTCATCACTGTCCGGCGTCTTTTCTTTCTGGGTTCCCCCTGGCTCTTCTTCTCTAGCCTTGGCCAGTACGGGGCGGACCTCTTCTGATCCCTCTCCGTTCGCCTTTTCCGGTTTCGCCAGCTGTTTAAGCATTTTCCTGGGGCACCATACAAACTTGTCCTTGGGCTCAAAGTGTTGGAAGGCGTAGCGAAGAAGCCCTCGGCGATCCTTCTTGTCTCGCACGGCAAAAAGGAAATAGTCGAGCACGCTGCGCTTGACGCTGCCCAGGGTCCTTTTGACCAGCGTCTCCTCCAGAAAGAAGTGCACCAGCGGGCTCTGATAGTGCTCAAAACCCAGCTCCCCCAGGCTCTTTAGGATGCGTGTGATGCGAAGGTTGTTATGCATGTTTCTGAGAAAAACAAGAAAACAATCAATATTTAGATGGCTAAATCCTAATCAGACAGCAGGGTTCATATGGACATTGGCAAATCAAATACAAGGACATTCTCAAATACTTAGACATTTAAGGTCCAACATTGTATATTGTATTGTTTCATCACAAAAATAAATCTGTCAAAAGCAACCACTTCTACAGGCCTTCCGAATGACTTTATGGCACCCGCCAGCGCTCCAAACAAGTGGCAATTCACCTGTTCTAGTGTAGTCGGTCAATAAAAACTAGACCAGGAGACCTAATGGAGCTACTGTGGAGAACATCTCTAGTTCAGAACAGGATGCTAGTCTGCCTTTTCTAGTGTAGTCGGTCAATAAAAACTAGACCAGGAGACCTAAAGGAGCTACTGGAAAGAACATCTCTAGTTCAGAACAGGATACTAGTCTGCCTTTTCTGCTGCTTCATTTTGAAAACTCTCATTTCACAGGGTAGTAGCTGACTAGCTACCTGTTCCACACTCCAACAGGAGGCTGTTGTCACCGTTACTCCCATGTCAAGAGGAAATGCGATTAAGAGGGAGAGAGTGGCTCACAGAACATGTGAAACAGACACATGTAGCGAGTTTGATATATAATGACCAAAATTATTTACATTGTTGTTTGACCAAATGATATAAACTGTAGTTGCAGTCTGGAGCCTTGCACTCATCCACATCTTCAAATGAGAAACCGTCCTTTTTCATTGAAGGCTTTTACATAGAAATCCAAGTTTTGAAGCAAACATTCAATATTGCTGTTCTCATAAAACATTTGATGTGGTTTTACCACAACTGACTATTCTGAAGACCTGTCAATTGACTTGTCGGGAAACACGCAGAAGTGTTTGCGTTGCACAAAAACTTAAATCATTACTAAATCATTGGAGAAATTAAATAACTGGAGAAATATATTGGAGTAGGAGAGCTTATAAAATCGGCAATAATAATTTAAAGGACCTTTAATGAAGGAAATGTCAGGTTAAGATATTCCAGTGATTTTAAGAGTTACTTATGTGCTTACTGATGTACTTCAAATAGGTAACGACGCAAAAAAATTAAGCGTAACTACAAGTGACTCACTTTTCAAGGTTGGCAAAACGTTCTCTCCAGTTGTCAGCGCGTTTCACTTCGCCTGTTTCTTTGTTTACTAGTTGGATGCCATAGAACCCCAGCATCAGCTCATAGGACTCCACCAGCCTCTTCTTGGCTTCTTCACTCTCCCTGAAAGCCTGAGGACACAGCCACAGTGGGCCAAAGAAACAGAGATCAGACCTTACCACCCACAACACATCGACAGATGAGACTTAAACCAATGTTTTGTTTACTACACTGACAAGTCTTTCTTTGTTTACCGTTTCAATTAATAGTAACCCTCAAAGTGAAAAGGGCCTTTCACAGTGCTGTAATGTGCTCCCAACACTATAAGAATCAAGCACAATGTGAAGCACTCACCAGGATCTCCTTCTTGGTGAGCTCAGAGGCCATGTAGTTCACCCCTGGCTCCCGCAGAGGAAACAACCTGAGATTAACAGTGGAGTACAATTTTAGATGGCTGCATATCAATAACAGAATATTGCAATAGCGTAACTGATGTTTCTATATTTAACGATAGCATTAAAGGTAATATCTCACTGTTGTGCACTGTTTCTAAGTGGCAAAATGTCTCTGAGTTTATAACTATTAAAGGTTACACTACTGTCATCATCGTGTGAGGAAAATGAAAGACGCCCTAAAAATATAAATATACTGTATATATAACGCTTTATATAGTACAATTATACTACATGAAACTGGAATATCTATTAGCTTTAGAATTCAATGTGTTACTGTACATCTAATTCTGGTTGTCCATTTGGCTGTTTCAGGGGTCCACTGGGATACATTAGCAACCAATACATACAACTAGACCAGAACAATACTGATAAGAGAACTGAAACATGTAGGACCATAATGCTACTTACCACTGAATGTAGGAATGAACTCTTTCCAACCTCTTGTAGTCTGTCTTCCATTCTTTATGAAATGATTCAATATAAATGTCTAAATATAAATAAAAAGCATTACATATACACAATTACTTGTCATTACGTACATTAACCAGCCTCTAGAAAACTTGGAAGAATAGCAAATTACCTACCATCAGGGGAGGAGGGGAATTTATTTAGATAGAAGTTTAAATTGATCATTTTCTCATCCGAGACGTCATCATCTGTTAGATTCTTTGAAGAGACAGACAAAACACAGTGAAATGTCTAGATGACATTGTCTCCAAACAACAGTGACATCTTACTTGGTCAGGAAAAACAGTCATACGGGCAAAAATAATGTGTCCCTATTAATGTGTAATATCAAAGGACTTCAGACTTACAGGATATCTTCTTCTGTAGTTCTGCATGTCCTTTGCAGCCCTCATGTTCCTGGAGGCGTTTGAAAACTATAAAAGATATGGTATGATAAGAATATTGGATAAAGCATAAGGTAGAAATCAATTAGGCATTACTTGGCTCTTTCCCGAAGACGTTGGCCTGGATGAAAATTCAACTGAACCAAAGGGGCAACAAAACATAGACGTTTCACACCACTTTCCCAGTTTGTTGTATAGATGATAGTATAGTGGCAACTAAAGGTGGTCCGACTGATGGGCCAGGCCGATTAATTTGAGCCGACTTGAGGTTTTCAAAACAATTTGTCTTACGCCGAATGTGGCCTATACTTTTTTTAGGGGGGGGGGGGACACACGTTACAATGACATATCAACCTACAACAAGGAGACTGCGTGGCAACCTGACCACCAGTTACGTGTTGCCGCATTAAAATGACTTCGTCTGGGTAAGTTGCTAGCTAGCGTGAAATGTTTGTTTTCTGGAAAAATCTTCCAGAAAACAGTCAGTCATAACATAACCACTAGTTAGCTACACATGGTCGATATTACTAGTTCAATTAGCTTATGGTTTTATGAAGACCATTTCCTCCTCACAAACCAAATACCCCACAAATTGCCCGAATGTTACAATTATTTCATATTGAAGGCTGTGCAACGTTGCATCAATTAGGGTTGCCAGCCGTTTCGCATTTCACTGAAAGAATTATCGTTCCATTTCCGTAATTAGTTTCCATATTTTGACATCTGTGACTGTGTACGTCAAACTGTCGTGGTAACAATCAGGCGCCGGAACGATTTGACAGCAAGCAAATCGTCGGAGGCTGGTTTGGTGAATGCGTACTGTAGCTAGTTTCTCTGTGAATTTAATTTATAATTATGCTAAGTCGGATTTGATATAGCACAAAGTTAACTGAGCGGTGGTGGAAAACTAGCTAGCAGTCTCTTTAGCACTTCATTCACTCAAGGAGCTCTTAATTGCCTTTGCCAGCAGCGCTTAACCTTCTCAAGGAAAATCGTGTAAAACATGTGGTTAAGTACATTTGGTTAACCGTCCTTTGCAACTATTAGACAGCTAATCAGGTGCCTACTACTGTACTACCTATGCAGCAAGCCAGTAGTAGACAATTAGCTAGTTCACCAGTTAAAATAGCTATTGCTACCGTTAGAGTATTATCTAACCGTACACGATAGATTATCTAACGGTGCACGCTAGTTTGCAGCATACTGTCGTAACAACTGGTGTATTGTGTAGTATAGCGGTTACAGTCAGTATACCGTATTTTTCTTAATCTCGTTAAACTAGCCTGGCTAGTACTGTAGTACTACGGTAAAAAGGTCAGTACTTCGCCTCGGCTCAGTTACATTAGCCAGTCGGCTATATAGGGCGCCAACATTCGCATACCAGTGCCAGTATAAACGTAATAATATAATGGAATAACAAAACTTTAGTGAAGTATACCTTTAGCAAAGCACTGGTTTTAAACGATTACATTATCATAGCAGATAAAGTGTAGAAAGTAACGCTTGCTAGTGCAGTGCCGGCTAAATGTAATTTTTAATCGCGTAAGTTAGCCAAATGAGTTCCAGCTAGCTCACGTTAGCAAGGCAGTTATAGGCCTAGGTTAAGGTTGGTTTTCTGCAAACTCGTTAGAATTAATACCGCGAACCTCCACAGACAATTATAGAAGATAGAAAAGCAACGTACAAAAGGAGACGTCCAATGTGATTTAGTTTTGTCCTGGCAGAGACGCGTTTGGCTCTCTACTTGCTCGTCTCCTTCACTCTCCGTGTCCCAAGTCGAATCATACTCGCACACTAAATCGTCCTCCATCATTAAAAACACAATGTCAGAATATAATCTTAGGAAAGACTAAAAGAGAAATCAAATTCCAGCCACGATCATAAGGCATGCGTTGAACTTCTAGACCCAAGTCTGAGGACTAACAACGACCAACCATCCCTCCTCCGGATGAGCAAAATCCATCGCTACCTTTCGTATAGATAGCGGAAAATAATAGATAATCACTTCCGGGTCATGGATTTTTGAAATCCTCTAAAATAAAGGTCCCGAATAAATCAAGTCTGAAATTATGGAAAATGTGCACAATTATTTATACATCTATAGTAGTAAAGAATAACTAGAAGTATTTATACTACGGAATGTTTTTGTTTATTTTAATAGCCTAAATGACATTTTTGAATTGTTAAGGTCACATCTACTCGGTACAGTCCATAGTATACAATACAACTTGCCCTTGAGACTAGCCTATATTCAAGAAATATAACACTGCACAAAAATACATCAGTTAAATCTATAAAAATGGGACTTGTCTGTACTTTTCATTTGTCACTCTGCTGACCAATTCAGGACAATTACAATGGAACAAATACATAATCATATACATAGATAAGCATGCCAACATAAACACAATAATACAATGCATACTATAAATATTGCATATCACAGTCCCTGACATGCTACAATGGGTTATTTTATCTTTTTGTAATTAATTTGACAAAATCTTTTATTATTTGCTTGAATTACCTGGAGTGACCGAGAGTGCTGTTCACAAACAAACACAAGCAGACCCCACAGACAAAGCAACACTGATCCAACCAAATCATGAAAAAACAAAACATTTTTGACACACTCTTGAATAGGGAACAAATTGGAATGCTACCTCACTTTAAACATATATACAGTACTCCGGAATGGCAATGAGGCAAGACAGCCATTTGATGGCAATGAGGCAATGGCAAGACAGCCATTTGATTATTAACCTATCAAACTCAGGTGGTGCTGGCCAATTGAAGTAATGTGTGAGCAGATAAACCGGTCTGCAATGTGCCATTTAGGAGACCCCAGATTTTTTTTAAATATTATTTTTTATTTATTATTGTAATTGGTACAGGAAACATGTTGCTAATAAAGCACTTCAAATTGAATTTACTTAAGTCCTATCTGGTCATGGCAATATTTACTACAGCACGACTATTTTTTTTCTAAACTTGGGGACTGTGAATGGACACCTAGACATCTAGTTACATGCTTTGTCAACCAGGTGATTTCAGATGTTCATAATGTCACTTTCCAAATTGTAACACTGATGTATGTCTTAACTGTGTGGCACCGCATAAACAGACAGCTCAGAAACCTTAATACATCTACACCCTTCACAAAGAACAACAGTGATGCAGTCAATCTTTCCTCAGTAACCCAGGAAACACTGACATGTATATAATTGACATTCTGTGTTAATGTACGGTACATCTACTATAATTGTTACAAGTGCTGTTCTCCAGAACCAATTACCTATGTCCTTTGCAGCTCTAGACAACTGGGCATTAGTCCAGGTGCAAAAAAACAAGCCAGACATTGTATTTGGTTGAATATAATTTACTCTCAGAAATACGGCTAAGCACTGTTAGCACTGACTGAGCCATTACGTTGGCTTCCCTCCAGACCTTTGGATAGAAATTTTCCTCTAAGCTTTTCCTCTGGTTAGGGTTTGTCTTGCAGATGGAATAGAGGTAGATAGAACTGGTGGAAAGCAAGCTGGATTGAACACTTTTGTCTTGTCAGCAACAGTGGAAAAAGTACTTCCAGGTAAAATTATTTCTGAATAAAAGTCCCCCCATTTAATTCAGGAAAAGTGTCGATACCTACAATATATTTATTAATGTTATAGAAAAACCTGTCTAAACATTAACGATGACTCATATTTGTTCATATTTAAGTGTCCCAAGGACAAATAAATGGCCTTCCAATGCCATACACGGTACACGAAATACTGGACCATACAGGAACAAGTTTACAACCTGTCTTAGCTTATAAAGGCAGTAAAGTAGACTCATTTGAGTGTCCAATAAGCAGATACTGTATGTTGACATTTTGATGGAAACTGTGTCATATGTTTCTGGATTAATCATGATTTAGTTTTGTAAAAGTGAAATTATTATTATTTTGCTTTTACCCTGTTTCTCTCCCAATTTCATGATATCCAGTTTCTGAATAAGATACTTGCTTATTTTTAAGATACTGCTTTATTGTAGCAGCTCCCGAAGGACTCAGCACAGTTGATGTTGGGATGTGTCTTGCGATGCCTTTTTGGTTCTTATCACACTGCGCACTCAAGACGGATGTCTTACCAGAATCCTTATGAGCAGGAATGAAGGAGTTTTTACAGCATGACATGACTTGGAAACCATATTCAATGACCAACCCACCAAACTCTGATGGCGCTGGCCAATACCGCCACCCTTCATGGGACCCTTAGTTTAATCCACAGGCAAGATTTTAATCCTGATCTTGCAATAACATTGCTAACTGTGAAGCAGTAACTTATAAAATGTGAAAAAGGGTGTGGTAGCCCACAAGTTTTGTAAACATTTTGTTATCTTCTGGATGCTTGGAATGCTAAGCTGCAGATAAGCTTTATGTGTTTCCCACTGTAAAGATAGGGAGGCTTGGCTGTCAAATAGTCACAGAACACCAGTTCCACAATGAGCTTCATGATGCACAGTAGTCAAGTTAGAAAAATAGCATAGCAATAGAACATATGACAGTAGGTTTAGGCTACGTGCTGCAGAACAATCTTCATGTCATAATAAACAATAGGCTTCCTACCATAGTTCTTCTTTAAAACCTCAGTTGATGATGCACAATAGGCTTTGTAAAACATATTTTTTCTTACTTAGACACCTCAGTAGATAATAGGATTCATACCATTCTGGAGTGGTTCTCTAGATCCAAAGTTGTCCGTATCTGGTTTTTCTTCAGCTTAGCACAGTTTTCCAGTGCCAACCCCTGTTGAAGTGTATTCTGCCTTCCTTATGAGGTCAACTATGTGCTGGCCTCTATTTTAGCTTTCAGTCAAACAGAAGCTTTGTTTAAATGAAAGCAAAAGCATTTTGACCATTTTTTCTCTTCCCCAGTTTCAGCGTATCCAGTTGTGTCTACAGCCTGGTGTAATCTCAATAACTCCCAACAGATTCGGAAGAGTTCAAGATTGTAGCCAGTTTCCCTTATTGACATCACTACAAAACCATATTTTTTCTTCACATTGTTCTAACAACCAAGTCACTTCGGTCAATATATCTGAGGGCACACTCACTCTGGCAACCTCAGTTGAGCAAGTGCAAAATATGTATCTATCTGTGTATCTATGTATCTATATTTGTCATGCTTGTATCATTTTTTGTTTGATAATATTGGGACTTCGCTACATGTTTAGATCTTTGAATACAACTCTGTTTTGTTGTTGCAAATCCTTTTTTGTGGTCAGTGAAAAGTAAAATGTGTTTTGATTAGGTTAATTGATTGAGGACATTATCATCTAGTTAATTAACTGAGGATGCCAACTACACTGTTTAATCCTATTGTTTGTGCTTAGTTAACATGCCCTAGATGTGTCCAGTCTATTTGATCATGCTGATCAGCTTTTTCAAAGATGTCAAATGTTTCATTACACAAAAACAACTTACATGGCTGCCTAAGCAGAATAACTGCAGGAGGGCACATGTAGAAATGGCTGAGCTCAATCATGGTTTTTCCAAGCCAGCCGGGGAGCACAATAGAAAGTTGGAGGAGGTCCCTGGATCAAGGCAAGCCTTATTAATAAAAGCATGGCAGGCCCATTGGTTGCACTGGTGGTGGCTCTCCGAGTTAGAACGTGTGTTGACCATTGAACTAAAAGATCAATCAATTCAGAAAGCAGTGTAGACCCAGGGAGATTTAGAACTGAGGGATTACAAGCAGGATAGGAACCATGTGAACTGGCGATAGACCCAGGATGCGGACATTGGAATTGAGAATTGGAACCCAAATCGCTGACTCAGACAGGGCACCTTTGGAGAAACAAATATATCAATAAACCTACCTTCACTGGCTGGATGTCAAGAGTAGGTACACTGGTTCCCTGACAGAGGGATCAGTGATGAACTCAGGCCAGGATTTGGAATAAGGTACAGATTTGGTCCAGACAGTTTACCAGGCCCGGGTACTGAATCAGAAGGTAAGCCCAGGTTGGTCTGCTAGGGATTGTGCCATTGGCTTCTGTGATTGAGGTGAGGCCACAGACTGGGTGGGAGCCGCCAGACAGAGTGGTAAGTTACCAACTGATGATCAGGCTGGGAGTGCCTGTTGCCTGTAATGTTGTATATTTTGGACAAGCAGACTGGAGCTCTGGGGATCACTTGCTGTGATGCATTTCTGGAACCACAGGGCTGTAACTCTGAGGGTCGCATTGCAAAGAGAGCCTGGATGCTGGACACTCTCTGGCTATGTTGGCAGTTAATGGGCACGCTTGAGCTCTGGTAGTCTATTATCAGGCTATATTTTTGGCGTTCACTTGGTTGACTGGAGCACTGGGGACTGCATGGCTGAGTGTAACTCTGACCACTGCAGGGCTGACTCAATCTCTGGCAACTGGAGCCATGGTGGCTGTAATGTTTCTGGCATTAGCTGAGGCATTGGGCATGCTGACATTGTCATGGATGGCAATGACTGGATGTACTTTGGCGAGTGCCAGGCTAGCTGCAGCATTAAAGGTCACTTAGTTGGATTTAGATCAGGACACCATTCTGCTTTTTGGTTTGGAGCTGGCTTGAATGGGCGTGCTGCAAATCTGTTGATGGCATGGCTGACTGGAAATCTTTAGCTCTGGTGACTGCAAGGAGTGCTGGTTGACCAGTGAGCATGCTGGGGTATATGTGGCTAATGAACCATCTGCTCTGGCGACCAAGTTCTTGAAGAATGCTGCACTGAATGTAATGAAGGATGTGGGGATGCAGGCCAGGCTGAGGGAGGCCACGATTAACCAGAATATAATGGCAGACCGAGTGATCCTCCAATTGTCTGGCTCTCTTACGGTGATCTGTCCTGGTCCATAGACAACGGCAAATATTACCTGGCAACATTGCAGTCTCTTGCAAGAGACACTTGGTGGAAAATATCTCCAGGGCATCAAACCTCTCTTGCAGGAACAGGTCGTGATGGCATATAACCTCTATTTAGTTCACAGGTGGTCAGGGTACATAGTGAGCTGTAGACCGCTCATACTTGTCATGTTCCTGGAACAGCAGTTAAGAGGTTGACCCATGAAGTTGCTAGTAACAGTTGAAGAACTGCCCCAGATCCCATGTTAAAGGGAGACAACACAGCTGGAGACAGGGCTCAAGAACACATTGTTGTAGCCAACCTCAACCTCAGCGCCATACCTGCATTAAAGGTGAATGGGATATACTGATGATGCAGTTTATTTGATAGATGTGGCATTGTGGAAATTGATGCACAAACACTAATGTTGTCCAGAGATTTTACCAAGACAGGTGTCCAGATGTGTTAGTCGAAGAATGGGAGAAGAACGGGAGAAGAATGGGAGAAGAACGGGAGAAGAACGGGAGAAGAACGGGAGAAGTCCAGAGGGTAATAAAGCAGCACAGAGGTGCAGGAACAGTCGCCTTTCTTGCAGCTGGTGATTGCTGGAGGACCAAGCAGCCTAATCTGGTCCAAATCAAGAAATTACCTACAGCTAATTGGTTAGGTATGACTGATAAGGATCATAGTGGCCAGCCTACAACCAATCAGAAGTCAGTTTATGGTCAGGTCAGGGCAGTGAAAAAGATTAACAGCCAGAGAGCTGGGCACTAAGAAGAAGAATGTGAACAACAGACTTATCTGGCCAATGCATGGCTAGCTAGCAGCATCTGACCAAACAGAGAGTACATTATCAGCGCTTGGAGAGAGTGTGGGGTGAATGCAGAGAGTCTGATTGGCTTTAACAAGTATTTAGAGAAGGAAAAGAACTGTCACGTGAGAGGGGAAAGTGAAACCATGTGGCACCAACTAAAAAAAAAAAACACACACTGGCAAATAGTCCCACAGTGCCATCTGCAGGGAATTCTGCAAGACACAGGCATATTTGATTGGCAATTGATGCACAAATCTATCCAACGTCCATGCATTATCACAATTAGTAGCATTAAAGACAGTATATACTGTTCTCTGCAAAGAGGTGAAGGGGACGAGAACAAAGATTGAACCTATACCGTACATGCAATTTAGACATTACATACTTCAACTACTGGAATCAACAAGTAAAACCTTGTAATGAACAGCAGTCAATTTAGATTTTGACAGTGATTACCGTTTGGTCCAGTCCAACTCTATGTAATCTTTGTCTTTTTCCAGCTAATCCAGGATTTCTTCTTTCTTGTCCTTACATGCTGCATGCAGTAGTGTAATGCCAGAGTTACTATGGTGAAACAGTAAGTCCTGTATACAGTACATCTCTTAACACATGCACACAAACACACACACACGTAAATGCATACACATGCGCACACATGCATTCAAGCATGCGCACAACTGTGTGTTCTCCGGACCACCAGTTGAAACCCGGTGTGGGCATTGGGACAAGGGAGGGAGCAAGTCTGTAACACTGACACACAAAGACACACACAAGCGTGAATGTCTGACAAATGACATTTCTATAACAGCATATTATTAATGTAATCACTTCTTAGGCTATGTTGAATACACTAGTTAGCATAGTTGGTATGTATCCGCGAAGTGCTGCTCCAAACATGAGGATCGATTGTGCACAGAGGTGATATTAATGTGAACATGTAATTGGATTTGCGATGACTGTGGTCTGCTTATCTTTTTGACAGTAATTGGACAGCAAGCCGATGAAAGCTCATGCTTTTCCCACATAGATATCAAACCATTAGAGGATATAAATAGCATAATGTGCTATCAAGGGGGTATTCTGTGTAGAATGGCCACTAACTTGGGTGCTATTTTTGGTTTCAGTTACTGTGGAAACTGCAGTGCTTTTCCAGCTTCTAGCATTTGGTTAATTTCACGGTTGGTGCTGCATCTGGGTCATATTGCATGGAATCAGTTTGGATTTAGTTGGGTCATATTGCATGGAGTCAGTTTGGATTTAGTTGGGTCATATTGCATGGATTCAGTTTGGATTTAGTTGGGTCATATTGCATGGATTCAGTTTGGATTTAGTTGGGTCATATTGCATGGATTCAGTTTGGATTTAGTTGGGTCATATTGCATGGATTCAGTTTGGATTTAGTTGGGTCATATTGCATGGATTCAGTTTGGATTTGGTTGGGTCATATTGCATGGATTCAGTTTGGATTCAGTTGGGTCATATTGCATGGATTCAGTTTGGATTTTGTTAGAAACCGGCACTGTACTGTAAGTATCCACTGTTCAGTTGCTACAATGTCATTGTTGAATTACGGTGGCATTTGGGTAATGTATAAAAAAGATTAAAATGTATTTCCTTGTTTTTTTAAGTATGTGGGTACAGTATAGAGTGAAAATCATAAAGCTGACAAGTTTGTGTATACGTTGGTTGGCCTTTACATTTCAGAAAATGTGTTTAATTTTAAGCATCTTTTTCTGGTTTTAAGGTTATGTGTCATCAGACTACTGGCCTCATCTGTCACCTGGTGAGTGCTGTGATGGAGAACGGGGACAGCATGGGAGAGTGTGTTGAGGTGCTCGATGTTGATGTTTTTACCACTACGGGTACTGTTAGAATCTATGTGCCACGGCCAATGTCTCTCGACAATCTGTGGTGTGAAGAGACATGACACCGTAATGTGTCACTCGCTCTTATCGCACGTACCCATGCACACTGATGCGTTTATGCACAGACACACACATCCAAACATAAACCCTTTATCTCAGTATACTTAGCCCTCAGTACTTGAGTTTGAGAGCATACATTTGTACAAGCCCTGTTCAGTGTAACTGTTTGACTAACATGCCAGACTTATGTGTTTGAGCTGCTTTGTGGCGAAGCACATATAAGACTTTTGGCTTTTATTAAGCGCCCGCTTTTCCAAGAGATTCTCCTTCAAAGTTTTTTCCCTTCATTTAAGATGTTTATTTTGCCAAAATAGGCACCCCTCTAGGTATTTTACTATATATTATATCCTGTAGGTACTATTTGCATTTAAATTGGCCTTTACTTATATGCCTTATAGAAATTATTTTTTTTGTTTATGGCAGAATAAAAAAAAGAAGATTAAGTGACTGATGTGTTTGATCATTAAAACCCATCACCTGATCATTTGTACTCAGTATGGTTGGTGAATCACTCTCATCAACCACTAGTTTATCTGCAGTTTGCACAGTATTTACATGAGGTTGTACACCTATAAATTTCCTGGTCTCCAAAGCAACCTGCACACATTGATTAAAGCCAAAGTATATCTCTGTAATGCAACCTGTTAAAGAACAGTCAATATAGTAATTTCTGTACTGTGTAAATAGTTGCTTCATATGAATATTCACTTAATGTTCCTAAACACATTTTTGGATTAGGGAAAATCCTATCCTTTCTGCTTTAGTCTAACACACACACACACACACACACACACACACACACACACACATATACACACTTAAGCGTTTGTACTGTTTGTACTTTTTGGACCTATTACCAAGACGTCTGTTCCAGTTTATATGATTTACGTAGTCTCAATTATCAATCTGTTACTGAGATGGCAGTTCCAGTTGATTTGATTTAGGTAGTCTCATAATCAATCTTCTCTACCACAACAGTCATTCTCAATGGCTGGGTTCCAAGGGGAATTTACAGCTCACTTTGCAAGCCAGCATTGTGGTTAATTTAACTATGCAGTATATATAATCAGGCAACCGGCTGCAATAGGATTGTCAGATTACTCATTTTCTCAACAAAATGGCGTTAAGTTTTATTCAGCTTACTATTGTAGCTCTTTAACCGTACAGGCCATGGGAGTGCAACCGTGTGTGCCATTGTGAACAAGTTTATTTTGTATGTCCCCACCAGACACTTTCCTGACACGGCAAAATACCAAAAACAGTGTTGATTGTCTGAAATAGAACCAAGGTTCTATTATTCTGCCTGCCAAGTCATATGCCCGTTGACACACATAACCAGTTTGTATAAAATTATTGACTAACATGTACAGCATTTGTACAATTTCTTTTGCGACGTGTCCAGTGAATTTGTTTGGCGAAGTTTCCGGTCTAGCCAAGGTGTAGAGCTGCGTCAGAAGGGCGCGTTATCGCAGGCGGTTGCTTCACAAGTGTACATTGTACACATCTTTGGTTTTTTTACAGTTTATACAGAAAAAATTCTCACACTATCTAGATAAAAATAACTCCATTATGAGAAGGTTGACAGGAAAGGAAATAATTACCCACTGTTAGATGACAGCTGATATGTTTGTGAGGCTTTTTTTTAAACACCCACAGTGTCCCTTCGAGGTGTCTGTTCATGGTACAGTGTGTGTCACATCAAAGAACCGGTAGAACAATCGCCACACAGCTGCGTTTGTGTGTATTTGTGTGTACGTCTTCATGTGTGTGTGCGCTGAGTGTGGATAGCCTGGTGTGTTGACAGTGTAGTCGTATCTTTATTACTCTAAGAAGTCACACAGCTACAAAGATGACATTACGTCACACTCATATTAGCCAGGGAACCTAATCAATGACATCAGTGAAAAACGTCAGGTTCAACAGAATGGTCATTAGTAGATGTGTGATCAAAGGAGAGGTCAGTCTAAGCCAATGTGAATAAGGCCAGGCTTGGGTCTGGGGATCTGAGAACCTAGGACAGCTGTTATCACTTCATAAATGACCTCATACCAACAGAAAACACACATATCCTCTTTTTGCAAATGATCCTCGTACAGTCATCACTGGATCATTTCAAAGAGGCTTTTCATGTGTTCTATCTAAACTCAAGGTCAAAGCAAGTAAGAATTTCTTCCATTCTTTCAAAGTGTTTCATCTAAACTGTGACAGACATACTGTAAAAATGTCTGAATGTGCAGCGTGCCTCAATAAAGTCCACTTCTACATGAAGCAGTTGGTATGCCTCTGTCGCAAATTTGTGACACTTTGGTCATTATTTTCAATACCTTTCAAGAACTTAGTGCAAGCATTTCAGGATTCAACTCAATGCTTTGTACACAGCTCTTCCAAAGAATAAATCCCAGCTTTGAAAAAAGATGATGAGGAGATGAATGAGGTTAGCAAAGAACAAAATCCCCTGAGAGCAATTACTTTTAAATTCGGCCACCATGTTGTGAATGGAGAACAAATTGAGGATTACGTTTGAGATTGAAGCTGAGCATGCAGCATTAAGAGGGTATCAGTCTCTGGTCTAACCCACTCCACACCTAATTTTTCACTTCCTTCCTTCCTTCCCCTGCTGTCACTGTTTCTGTCTCTCTGTCCCTCTGCCTGTACCAGGGTGTGTGTCTAAACTGTATGAATATAGATGTGTTATCATTAGTGCCAGGAAAGGACCCACTAGCCCTCCAGTCCTCCTCCTCATCTCCCTTAGCGACAGGGCCCTTTCTGCGTTTTCCGGAAGGATGCTAATACTACAGAGTTCTGTGGTAGCGTGTCCTGACTCACAGCCTGATTGTCGTGTGCACCTCTCAAGACACTGAAGGAGGGGACACTTTTTCCCTCTCCCTGCCACTCACACCCTCGCGTCAGCTCAGGAGATAAGTAGGCTCGAGTCACCTGGAAAGCCCCTCACTATCTTCATCATCACGGTGTAGCAATTACCAGTCATGAGTCTGGGGGCTGCTGAAGTAGCGTGGCTTAAAAGCCCCCACTTCAGCGTTTTGCCTTTCTGGATGTTAGATGTTATAATGTCCCTGCTGGTTGTCGTATGTTGCGTTGTCTACGTGGACTTGTCTCCCTACACGTTCTTTCACTCAAAAACCCATTCATCTCTCTTACTTGTGTGTTGTTCCTCCTGTTTCCCTATGTGGCACAGCTCTCTCCGCTCCTCTCCCCAGACGTTGATTTATTTCCTAAAGTTTGACTTCTTCCTAGGAGCTTCGTTTTCTAAGCTGTTCTCCGCTGTGCCACATTTACATCTCTCCCCAGGAGCTGGTGTTCAATCAGCTTTGCTGGGAGGAGTGCCTGCAGGCTCACAGCCTTCTTTTCACTGACGGATGCCTCCTCCTCTTATCTTGAATGAGGTGTGATGTGCAAGACATTTGTCTGAAGCGGCATGGAGGACAGATTGGAGAATAAAACGAGACGTCGAAGAAATTATTTTTGGTGCCACCTTTGAAAAGCATGAATCCTCCCCTCCAAGTTCCTCCTCCCATTTTGCAGTGATGGCCTCCACTGATGGACTGAAATGTGTCATGTAGACAAGATATACATTTGCTTGGGGGCACATTGTAAGGTTGCCATGAAACATAGAAGTTTTAGCCATTTCTAAGGATGTTCTCTAACATAGCCTTTAATCTCTAGGTATCTCAAAAAGTAATTTCTCAGAGAGCTTCAATCAACTAATTAAAGAAAATTGGTTTAAACCCAGCAAGTTCTTGTTTGCAGTTGTAAGGGAATCTTGCATAGCACGGGTTCCAATAAAAGCATATAGAGAGCCTGATGTCCTGACCAGAGTGCCCCCTGAAAAGTAACTCTGCCCCACATGTCAGCGAGGATGGTAAGTGGAAAGCCGCCAAAAAACATTGTAAAATAAGCAAGGTATTTCAATCAGTGGACCTACACTCAGCACTAGACAGCTCGCTGGAAGCTGGAATTGGCCAGAGATACAGTATCTGTAGTCCCCATTTCCCAGACAAACACAAACACAGTCAAGAGAACGCGTCATGGATAGCAGGAGGCATTCTTGGCTCTAGCAAGCTTATCACTGGTTATCTTCACACTTAAAGATTAATTATGAATTCAGAACAAATATTTGCTTCAGGAGCCACAACTAGTGCAATCAAGATAGCTCACAATGTCACAGGAAGTCCCAAACAGATGATTATGTCTTTAATGGATGTGTGGGAAAACAAATAATAAAAAGGCTGACACACTCAACACATTTATGGGATACTAGGTTCCAGTTGTCAGGTGTGAAATAAATTCAACAGGGAGATTAGTGTTGACTGGACGGAAGGATGAAACACTTCTTTGTCAAATTTTCAAGCACTTAATAACAAATGTATGAAACACTGTCTGGGTTCTTACTCAACTCACACTTGATGCCTGGAGTGTATCACTAAAATATTTAAAGAAAAGATATTTCACAGTTTGTTTCAGATGTTTTTTCCCCCAGACACAGCCTCTCTTTTTCTGACGACACTTGATCCCATACACTCAATACCATGTACTCAGTAGCCCCCACGTGAATAGATTAAATCACTAACTCCCTTCCTCCCTGACGCCTGCAGCAGTAGAGAAGGCTACAGAAAGGCAAAGAGAATTGATGGGTGGCTGTTAGTTCTGCAGGTGCATCAGTTATCACTGGAGATGTAATTGGTTTAGTGTGAGCTGCTTTGAATCACAACAACTGGGACTTCAGTGCTCTGCATTAACCACTTAACACGGAGCACAGGGTCTCTCTGAGAGGAGAATGCACTGCTTGGTCCAAAGAGACAACACAATCGATGCATCAAATGTATTTAAAATATAAAGCCCCTTTTTACTTCAGCAGTTGTCACCTAGTGCACATACAGATACCTAGCTTAAAACCTCAATGAGAAAGAAATGCAGATGTTAAAGAATAATGGCTATAACAAACTCCCTGTTAGGGTTGGAATTTAGGAAGAAACCTAGAGAAGAGACAGGGTGCTCAGTCTATTTATTGTTTGTGCCTGGTGGAGATTATAAGAGTATGTGGCCAGATTTAGTGTTCATTAAGATTGTTCATTAAGATCATTAAAATTTTCTGATTATCAATGGTTTTTGAACTGCCAAATGGACAGGGACACAAGGTATATAATATAACAGGCCACACTCTTTCTAACTGTAATAATATATCCAGTAGTAACAGCAATAGCAATAGTAACAGTTATTGAAAGTAGAGTAGAGGGTAAAAATACACTGGTAATTCTGTCTTCGCCAGGGCTGCCATCTTAGCCTTGTGCTCTTTAATATTGATTTCAATAAATTGGCCAACATTCTTGAAAAATCCTCAGCGCCTGAGGAGCAGGCATTTTTACAATTCAAAGTTTAAATGCCTGCTCTTTGCAGAGGATCATGTCTGCTGTCTGAACATGTGGCCAACTGCACAGCCTGGACCTGCTAGAGCAGTACAGACAGACCTGGGCCCTGGACCTGCTAGAGCAGTACAGACAGACCTGGGCCCTGGACTTGCTAGAGCAGTACAGACAGACCAGGGCCCTGGACTTGCTAGAGCAGTACAGACAGACCTGGGCCCTGGACCTGCTAGAGCAGTACAGACAGACCTGGGCCCTGGAGTAAACCACAAAATGACACAAAATATGACTTTCCCAGGTTAGATTTATATCTTAGGGAATAAGACCGAAGTAATCAATTGATACAAGATTATAGACTACTAGACAAATGTCTTTAGGTTTGAAAAAAGCTGAAATGGACACCAGCATTCAGGGCAGAATTAGGCCAATATCCACTAATAAAAACTAAAGATATTGCGTATTTTAGAAACAAATGTAATAAAGTGACCCCTTCTCATGTTATTGTGAAGTCCTGAGAGCCCCAATAGTTGAGCAGAGATCAGAGTCCCTTCATCCAACTGGTCCTGAGGTTTAGATCACAAATAGGTTCTACTAACAACCTATTCTACTAATAGGTTCTACTGAAGCCCTAGGCCAAGAACATTCAAAGTATGTATTGGGAAACACAAAACAAAATGCAGTGCTATTTGGCTCTAAATTAATGTTACACCCTGGCAAACTATATAACCATGATTACCATGATACCATGATACGACCATGATATATTACCATGATACAGACATTAGAAAACCTTGACACAATACAATCTGTTTGAGCACAGCCAAGGCGTTAGACGGGTAGACATCGGAAAACCTGGCTTCCTGTAAAGTAAAAGCTGTGCAATGGGAATGAACTCTGTGGGCTATAGTCTGTGGGTTTTGCGATTGGCTGGTGCCCCTTTGTAGTTCTAATGCTTGGCAAAGTGGGTGGAGCAATTTTTTTCATCATTAGCCCTGTTCAGGGTTATCTTCAGACAGGGTCACTGTGTCTCCAGATCCCTCATCTCAGTCCCTAGTTTATGTGCTGGGGACTACGGTCAGTCTGAATTATATTCTAAGGTATCCTTTTGGATCTAAGAAATGCTCCTTCTAATTTCTCTGGTGTCCTGTTAAATTTTAAGTGGATTTGAGTCCTTGGACCACGCTTTAATACAACCTGGCCTGAAGACTTCTGGGTCTTCTTATACAAAGTCCACCTTGTTGTGTTGTAGATATATCCTATACAGTGGATTCGGAAAGTATTCTGACACTTTGACTTTTTTCACATTTTGCTACATTACAACCTTATTTTAAAATTGATTAAATAATTTCCCCCTCATCAATCTACACAGAATACCAAAATGACCAAGTAAAAAACGATTTTAGACATTTTTGCAAATTTAACTGAGAAATATCACATTTCCGTAACTATTCAGACCCCTTCACTTACTTGTCTGTTGAAGCACCTTTGGCAGTGTTCACAGCCTTGAGTCTTCCATGGTATGACGCTGCAAGCTTGGCACACCTGTATTTGGAGACCTTCTCCCATTATTTTCTGCAGATCCTTTCAAACTCTCTTAGGTTGGATGGGAATCCACACTGCACAGCCATTTTCAGGTCTCTCCGGAGATGTTCGATTGGATTCAATTCTGGGCTCAAGGACAGTCCCAGACTATTCCCGAAGACACTCCGGCATTGTCTTGGTTGTGTGCACAGGGTCGTTCTCTCACCTTTGCCCCAGTCTGAGTTCCTGAGTGCCCTGGAGCTGGTTTTCATCACGGACCTGTCGGTACTTTGCTCTGTTCAGCTTTTCCTTTCATCCTGAATAGTCTTCCACTCCCTGCCTTTGAAAATCCCCACACAATTATGCTGCCACCACCATGCCTCACCATAGGGATGGTTTTGGCAAGGTGACGAGCGGTGTCTGGTTTCCTCCAGACGTGACGTTTGACATTCAGGCCAAATAGTTTAATCCTGGTATCATCAGACCATAAAATGTGATTTCTGATGATCCGGGGGTCCTCTAGGTGCCTTTCTCATGATCCGGGGGTCCTCTAGGTGCCTTTCTTATGATCCGGGGGTCCTCTAGATGCCTTTCTCATGATCCAGGGGTCCTCTAGGTGCCTTTCTCATGATCCGGGAATCCTCTAGGTGCCTTTTTGCAAACTCCAAGTGGACTGTCATATGTATCTTTTACTGAGCAGTGGCTTCCTTCTGGCTGCTCCATAAAGGATTGATGGAGTGCTGCATAGATGGTTCTTCTTCTGGAAGGTTTTACCACCTCTACACAGGAACTCGGAGCACTGTCAGAGTGGCCATTGAGTACTTGGTCACCTCCCCGAACAAGGCTCTTCCATTTAGGAATCATGTTCTTGTGGACCTTCAATGCTGCAGACATTTTTGGTACTGTTACCCAGAACTGCGCCTCGACAGAATCCTATCTCGGACGTCCTCTCTAGGTTTCTTCCGAGGTTCAAAAACCAGGAAGTTTTTCCTAGATACTGTGCATCAATTGTGGCTTGCTCTTTGGCATCTTAAGCTTGGTAACTGTACAAGCACTTTGTGACAATGGCTGATGTAAAAAGGGCTTTATAAAATACATTTTATTGATGGGATTTATTGTGCAATCACTCCAACACAGTAGAACCAGAAGTGCATTTCTGGATGAAATATCAGAGCTAAAACAATTATAAAGTGCAATTTCCCCAAATTTGAGCCAATTATTCAAGCTTTCAAAGACCTCTCAGATGAAAATAATCTCCCCATCCTTTGGAAGATCCAGAAAGGTGCGTGTCACAAAATAAAGCAATGTTTATGACCCACCAACAAATCAATCTTTTTATTGTACATTTCATGCTTGCTTTCATTTTTTCTTGAAGTTTTCATTACAAAAATGGTGGTTAGTTTACAATTAAATGGCTATTGTAAAGAAATAGGAAATATGAATCACAACGTAAACAAAACAAGGACGGCTTTCTGTATAAGGTGATGAAAAATAACTCAGCAGCTTTGCAGCTCTGGAGGGGAATTATGATAATTATTAGCCTTCAGTCAAATATCCCAAATGCACTTCCATAGAAATTTGTACACAGGGTAGGTAATGTATACTCACACAATAGCATATTTAATCAATACATCTGTCAAAATTAGCTGAGGAAATTTTGAAGAGCGATGTGTAGTGTAGTTTTACCACACAGACACCTGTTTCATTCTTTTTTTGAGATTTTAAATTAGGGATGTACGAAATAAACTAAATCATGGAGTGTAAAATGTATTAGACCGGTCAAAGTACATTAGAGAAAATACACATGAAACGTTAATGTTCAATGCCAGAAATCTTAAAATAATTAGTCTGGCTTACCTGGGAAAAAGGTAGGCATTTTCTGAAGGATACATATCTGACACCGTTTAAGTGATTATCCCATATATCTGACATTTTTGATCAGATATTGTTTTACTCGAATTTGGTTTTGATTTTCCCAAGAAAATTACAAATCTCTTGGTTGTCGGATAGACATTTCACAGGTACTGTTCGTCTTGGATATACATTTTTGGATCCAAGGAAGACCACTTTCCACACCATTAAATAAAAATTGACAGAACGCCAGCTAACTACACTGAGACAAGGCCCATAAACATCTCTCCCACCACACGGGCTACAAAACTGGACGGAAATATGGCATGAATGAGTCTGAGAGGTTCTTCACAGTTTTGTTTGAGACAACTACAATACCACCAAGATTCATTATCACATCTGACAGCAGACATTTTCGTTTCTTGGGACATAAAACTAGCATCGCTGTATTGATCGAGTTTGGAAGCTTGTTTCAGGACAATTTGTTTTACATATACCAGGGTTTTCTTTGGGAGATTTATGTTGTATTTAGTGTTGTGTTTAGTGATGCAACCCCATCAAGTACAGTACAAAGTGAGACAGAGTGACAGAATGATCACTAACATAGGAATTATGGTCACTACTATAATAACCAAGAAGAGTGGCCTCATTTAGGACATAAAATGTATGCTATATGACCAAAATTATGTAGATACCTGTCCATCACACCTATATGAGCTTGTTGGACATCCCATTCCAAAGCCATGAGCATTAATATGAAGCTGCCCCCCCAACACTTTGCAGCTATAACAGCTGCCCCTCTTCTGGGAAGGCTTTCCACAAAGTTTTTGGAGTGTCTCTGTGGGAATTTGGGCCCGTTCAGCCAAAAGAACATTTGTGAGGTCAGGCACTGATGTTGGACGAGAAGGCTTGGCATGCAGTTGCCATTCCAATTCATCCCAAAGGTGTTCAATGGGGTTGCAGTCAGTTCTCTGTGCAGACCACTCAAATTTCTCCTAACCAACCTCGTTAAACCATGTCCATATGGGCCCTGCTTTGTGCACAGGACACAGTCATGCTGAAACAAGAAAGGGCCTTCTGTTGCCACAAAGGTGGAAGCACCCAATTTCCTAAAATGTCTTTATATCATGTAACATTAAGGTGGCACTTTACTGAAAGTAGCCCAAACCTCGCCCACAGCCCCAGACCATTATCCCTCCTCCACCAAACTTTACAGTAGGCACAACGGGAATAAGTGCGCTTGCAGGACCCCTACTAATCAGCACATGATGGGACAAGTACTGTATACACTGTGAAAAAATACTTTAAAAAAAGAAAATGTAACTATTTATCAGGAGATATTTGCTTGAAATAAGCAAAATAATCTGCCAACAGAACAAGACAAATTATTTGTTATCTAATACAACTTCAGCTTGTTAAGAAAAATGAACCTTATTTTAAGCATGGTTGAATTTGTAACCTGAAAACAAGATAAATATACTTAAGACATTTTTTGCATTGTATAACAGGCCACACCCTTTCTAACTGTAATAATATATCCATTCTGATAGGTAATGTTTTCCTGGCAACTGCCACACCCAGATTCGTCAGTCACACTGCAAGAAAGTGAAGCATGATTCATCACCTCAGAGAGCACCTTTCCACGATTCCAGAGTCTAGTGGCATCGTGCTTTACACCACTCCAGCTGACGCTTGGCATTGCGCATGCTGATGTGAAGCATCCATACAGCTGCTCGGCCATGGATACCCATTTTGTGAAGGTCCTGCTGCACAGTTCTTGCGCTGATGTGGCTTCCAGGGGCAGTTCGGAAATCTGTGGTGAGTGATGCAACAGAGGCGATTTTTATGCACTACATGCTTCAGCACTCGGCGGCCCCACTCTGTCTTTGTGGCTGCACTGTTGTTGCTCCTAGACACTTCCACTTCACAATAGCACTTACATGTTTACCGGGGTAGATCTACAACCCCATTTCCAAAAGAGTTGGAATGCTGCGTAAAATGCTAATAAAACAGAATGCAATTATGTGCAAATCATTTATCCCTACATTAAACTGAAAATAGTACAAAGACAACAAATGAAATGTTAAAACTGAGAAATGTTATAGTTTTTGGAAAAATACATGTCCATTTTGAATTTGATGCCAGCAATTTTGGAAGTGTGAAATTTGTTCAGAAACGAGAACAAAGCAGGAAGTATCACAGATTGATACACATTTCTGAACATGTAAATAGCTACTTGTTTTTGCATTGACATGCCTGAAATTTGACCTAAACTGTAAGAAACACAACACAGGCAGGTGGTGTGGTTCCAAGTGCGGAGCATGTAGGTTTATTCACAGGACCAAGAAAAGGCAAAAACTCATGGTCAGTAAAGGGCAAGGTTGTTAACCGGAAAGTAGATCAAGCAAAAGTACAGGCAGGGACGATACTCACAATCGTTGGCAGGAAAAACAGGCTACAAAACTCAATAAAGTAAGGGCTATCCAAAGGTGCCACAGAGAACCAGGCTTAATAGAGTCGTAATATACAAACAATATCTCACAATGAAACAGAGAAAACGAACTGAATAAATAGGGTGCTAACAAGACAAGGGTGTAAACAATAATGACAGAAGGACAAGGCACATTCAAGAACAAAGGACAAAAACCAGACAGAACAGGCTACATTCAAGGACAATCGCAAAAACAAAACGGAACAAAACAGAACCTCACAAACAACTGTCTGGATAATGCAACAGCAGTACAAGTGGAAAATTTGGTCTAACATGCAAAAATGAAATTTATATTTAAAGGATATAACATTAAAGGAGCACTTTTCCGTTGCTGTATAATTTTGACAAGTAGTTGTGAAAGTTGGGCACATGAGCCAAAAAGGTTATCCAAATGTGTTCCACATCACCCTAACTTTAGGATTTTGAGCTGTAAGGTATTATAATTGTATTTTTAATTAACAACAGAAATGGGGGCGGTATCTATTCAAGTAAGATGAACACCGCCAATTTTATCTTAGTTCAACCTAAATCAAGTTTCAGTCACAGTCTCAATGGAAAAAACCGAAGGCTGTCTAACAGACTGTTTTCTGGACCACACCTTATATCTAATTGTGCGGCTACTAGAGTTAGACTATGGTAGCAGAAGAAAAGCCCCCTTCCAGTTTAGATGGAGTCTAGCACTATTCAGCAGGTCAGTCTTGACTCCTTTTTGATCCAAGATATAGAGCTTCTTATTTACAAAATTCTATCTTCTAGCAGGGGATAAAAAACAACCAGAAATTGAGTTGTGATGATTCTCATCCCCTAGTGGGAAAAACCATTGGAAAGTGTCTGTTTGCTGTAAAAGCTACATCGGTTGAGCAGGCCAACAGCATTTCTTTCCAGAAACTATTTTATCAAGGGGCAAGGACTGTGCGGGCTTAGAATTAACACTACGTGGTGGCACAGACGCAGTTTAATCCTTTTCTACACTTACACCATGCCTGACAACTGACAGAAAATAACAGAAGGCAACACAGACAGCAGCCAGAACATTGAACAGCAGCAAACACAAAACAGAACAAATCCTCTTGACCATTTAAGTAAACGTTTTAACTTGAACTTTCCATGAAATTGTTCCCCAGTTGACTATAATTATATTGTTTTTCCTTGAAAAATGCAATACTTTGCAAGGGGAGAGAATTTGTGTGCAGTTCAACTATGATGCTCTGTGGGTCAGATTACATCATTGTTGCCTAAATAAATAAAGGTCAGGATCATTGCACTTTTATATGCATTCTGAGATTTTTGGCCATTGGTTGTAAAAGTGGTGCTCTCCAGCCAAAGTGATCTTGTAAAATTGTGCACTATGTCATGCAGGTGCCAAAATGTGCCCCATGTCATCAAAAACATTTGCATTCAAACTTGTAATTTCATGGCTAACTGAGGTAAGATAGTGATTTTACTTATTAAATATGCACATGCAATATTAGCAACATATTACACATCCATCCAAATGGGAGATAAAAAAATGATTTGATATTCACAAAAGTTCTGAAAACTGTAAGTCGTCCAAGTCAGCTGTTTTATCAGCCTGAGCTTGTAGTGCTGTACTTTCCTATAGTAACTATAGCAACCGCGATCATCTGTAGGTCGCATCCAAGACAAGATAGAAAATACAAAAGGACTTTTCTGTTGGAAATCCCAAAGGATCATTTGACTGGGGTAACAGTCATTTTGGGTTCCTACAAAAATCGTACAAGAAAAGGCCCAAAACAATTCGATCGGGTTGGTTCCTGGACAAAATGTATAAGAACAAATCTAATATGAAAATGTAAGAACTGGTAGGTTCTGTTACCATAATGGTTAAGGCGTTTGATGGAAACTCGCGACTGGTGGGTAATGCAGAAAATGTGTTCATGCGGATCTAAGAATAGGCCTACATGAATGAAAATCTATCGCCAATTGAATGGAAACCTGTAGCTACAGAGAAGAGAGAAATTACTACGTGATCGTTAATCGATGATTGGCTGGCTTTGATAGGGATTTCGACAGTGGTGTTGACCACGCTTCAGTTTGGAAGAACACTTTGACTCTCTAAACTGTCATTTATTCTGTGCTCGAGACAAATAAACCCTTAATCCAAATGAAAGAATAAGTCACATCTTTTCATGTCCATACCAAATCATAACCATAACAACTGAGCCCGATGAATTAAAAGGCCAGTCACATGTAGGCCTATAGGCCTACTGCATATTAAACTCACGGAATTAAACCTTTCTGTAAATTGCATGTTCTGACTGCAATAACAGACCCAGCATGATGCCTGTTACAAACTGATAAAGCATCCTGCCTTTTGGACGATTTATTTTCCCCGGAATAAACACAGCATGTGTTTTAATTTAACTCTACTGGAGCGGTGCGCGTAGGAGGGGATGGATCAAAACCTTACAGGGATGTTCATTCTGTTGCCCTGGTGACTGCTGACTGAACTGAATACTCAATATAGACCTATTGGTTTTTAGTATGCCTACAGTAGCAGAGCTATAGAGAGGCTGCAGAAAAGTAAGACACGGTTGCCCACAGCCTACAGCAAGCAAGTTATCCTACTTCAATAGAATGTAGGCCTAGGCCTTCACTATTTTTATTAATAGGCCTAGTCGAGTAGGCTAAAAATAGAACCGTCATTGCTAACAGGACCGAGAGACCAAAGGCTACATTCTCACTTCAGTCGGATTTAACGAATGCCCTCCTGCGTGGGACAATGGCCACAGCCTTTGGTTTACAGACTGCTATAGTTCATTAAGGCCCTTGGTAATAAGCTGCAGGTACGGAGGAGTGCTCCCTCCTAGAGAGCGCGGGCGTCGCATCGATCAACCTGGTGGTAGGCCATTAAGTGCACCTCGTTAAGAGTCATCTATGCCAGCGCCGCTGTTCATCACTTGGAATAATACATTATCGGAGAAGCCCGTCAGTCTCTCGCGCGCACACGCTTCACATAGCAATTAAGGCAATGAATGCAGCGCAACCGGAAAATCCACCTGTTTCCTCTCTGGCGCCTCTCTTTATCTCCAGGGGATGAGAGTCGTATATTCATTTATGCGTGAGGCATTTATAGGTGTAGATCTATATGTTATGGATAACACAGGAGTGTTTTGGACTAATAAGTATGCCGAGCTGCAAAATGTGACATATAAAAGCCTCGTTGGTGTGTCAGATTACATTTTAGTGTACTAATCTCATTTCAAAACGGATTAAGGTCACTTATTTGATGTTTGGGAGGGTTTATATGCGTTTGCAAGAAAATGTGTGACTTTAATACGCATATCTTAGACCACTATAACCAAACAGATTAATTGAACTGTCTGATTGAAGAGGTCGGCGATATATGTAGGCTATACAAGCGGTTCATAGTTGTGTCCTTGTTCCCCTAAAATAAGTAGAAGTCATTTTCATTTGGTGAGATTTGAAAGGAAGTCATTTGAAAGCGGATAACATAGGTGTTAATAAATTATATTATGAAATGTGTTATTTGGGAGGTTATCGAAAACCTACTGACTTTGGATAAGACTGCGCTATAAATCAGAGGTTACAACTCGTACCCACCACCAAATCGCTAATGCGCGTCTCCGCTGGTCGCTGTCCACGGTGCTGTATGTTTTCATTCTGAGATTCAGCACTCAGTCAATATTGAGTGAGAGAGAGCCGTCATGTGGTCGCCTTTTCGCTTTCCGTGGGCGCTCAGGGATTTATGTAACCATTTCTCATGTGTGGGTTTCTAGGGTTCTAGGGTTGTGTGGGAACACAGATAAAGTTGTTGGATGTGGGCAGGTTTGGAATCCCCCCCACCTTAAAAACAAAAGCAAATCTATATGTAGATAGGCCTACTTTATGTATGTATGCACAGTATAAATATATACCATGCTATATATATATATATATATATATATATATATATATATACACCATGCTATATCTATCTATCTATCTATCTATCTATCTATCTATCTATCTATCTATCTATCTATCTGTCTGTCTGTCTGTCTGTCTGTCTATCTGTCTATCTGTCTATCTCTCTCTCTCTCTCTCTCTCTCTCTCTCTCTCTCTCTCTCTCTCTCTCTCTCTCTCTCTCTATATATATATATATATATATATATATATATATATATATATAATCAACCTTTGGTTATGAGGTTTAAATTATATATATTTAAGTATACAATTCCTATCTTGGGCTATTGTGACATATACAAAACAAAATTAAGATAGTATGTTTTTAAATAATTATGCATAAGAGCTGATATAATCAGTTTTGTTTGTCTTGTACAGGTATAAGTGTATAGGCTATGTCTGCTTATGTGAACCAACTGCTTGGCCTATACATTTTGTATAAAAAATAACGTTAAAAACATTTTCTAATTAGTCTATAGCTTTTCCACGCATTACTGTCGCGGACAGTAACTCTTTCTATGTTCCAGAATATACAAGGAAGAAAAATAGGCTACTGATTGAAAAATGAACAAACTGTGCTGGAAAGTGTTTTTTTTGTAATTTTTGTAATTGATATCAGTTAATATCCACATTGAACCCAATTAGCCCAAGGAACGCATGCTTTTAAGGATAAAAGAACATGAAGTACAGTCCACGCACTTTCTCTTTTATTTGTGTGCACCTCCTCCACACACCACACCTGTGGTAGGATTCTACGCCAGAGCGGAAGGAGGTGGACCAGAGTGAGAACCACCACCACCTGTAAGGGGGCGTCTGCCTTTCAGAGCTCCGGCTGAGTTTTTTTGCTCAGAGGGCTTGAAGATGAAGAAGCAGAATGTGCGGACCCTGTCTCTCATCCTCTGTATGTTTTCCTACCTGCTGGTGGGCGCCGCGGTGTTCGACGCGCTGGAATCTGAGACAGAGAGCTCCCGCCGACGCATATTGGAGCTGAAGCGCACTGAGATGAAGAAGAAGTACCGCTTCTCTGAGGACGATTACCGGGAGATCGAGCGGGTGGTGCTGCAAGCGGAGCCCCACCGCGCCGGGAGACAGTGGAAATTCGCTGGGTCTTTTTACTTTGCCATCACGGTCATCACCACCATTGGCAAGTTTCACCAGCTTACTTTTGTGATGGCTGAGTGTGTTAACGTCTCAGTAAATTGTTTGGTGAAAATAGTTTCTCCGCCGTGTTCTGCATCGGTAAATAGGCTGTACAGAAGGCTTAGGGTTTTCAATGCACTCCAGTTAGCCATTCGCCTGTTTTAAAGCCTCTTTAACGATTTGTGTTTCATCTAATTCCTTATTTTCTGCATTTCTTAACCATTCTCTTCAAATGCATGCATATTTCTCTACAGTAACAAATAGAAAAGAGTAACTAAGTGTTCCTCTGGGTGACCATCTATCTTCACAGGTTATGGCCATGCAGCTCCAGGAACAGATGCAGGGAAGGTATTTTGCATGTTCTATGCCTTGCTAGGCATCCCTCTCACCCTAGTCATGTTCCAGAGCCTGGGTGAGAGGATGAACACGTTTGTCCGCTACCTCCTGCGCAGGGCCAAGCAGTGCCTAGGGTTGCAGAGGACTGAGGTGTCCATGGAGAACATGGTCTTGGTGGGCTTCCTGTCCTGCATTAGCACCCTGTGTGTCGGGGCAGCAGCCTTCTCCCACTACGAGGGCTGGACCTTCTTCCACGCCTACTACTACTGCTTCATCACGCTCACCACCATTGGATTTGGGGACTTTGTGGCCCTACAGAAGAAGGAAGACCTCCAGGAGAAGACGCCCTACGTGGCCTTCAGCTTCATGTACATCCTGGTGGGGCTGACAGTGATCGGAGCCTTCCTAAATCTGGTGGTGCTGCGCTTCCTCACCATGAACACAGAGGATGAGAGGAGGGATGCCCAGGAGAGGGCTTCTATCAAGAGAGAGAGGGGCCTGCTGACAATAGGGCTCCCTGGAGGAGGAGGAGAACCAGGGCAGAGCAGAGGAGGGCTTGGGAGCAGGGAGAGGGGGGTGGACAGGTTGGGACAGAGCCGCAGTCACAGCAAACTTTTCCTGCCCATGGAAGAGGGCACCAGCCGCACCAACCTTATCGCCTCCCCAGCGGAGGAGCAGGAGGAAAGGGACAGGGCCGCCCCCTGCAGGCAGAGGCTGCACTTACAGCTGCATGGCACAGGCAGACGAAGGCCCGACTCCTGTCTGGGCTCCCTGTGTTCCTGTATGTGTTACCGTCTCGGGGTGTCTGACAGCCCCCTGCCTTCCTGCAGCGAGAACCCGGAGTGCCACATTAACTCTGTCTACTACAACTCCATTTCCTACAGGATCCAGGGCCGCTCCCCCAGCCCCATGGACAACACAGAACTCTCATCCCCAGGGAGCACACACTCACTCAGGCACAGCTTCAAGGAGTACCCCCGTTCCCGGACGAAGTCAGTGTAGCACCACAGTGGGACAGTGTTTATTTGTAGAGGTCTGATTAATACAATATTTCATACATTTATTTTGAATACACTACAGAGACAAGGTGTTGTAGCACACAATAGAAGCGCTCATTAGAGGATACAATGATTGGCAGAGGCAAGGAAATCTGTTTTATCACAGGAATTTCAGAACCTCTTTCCCCCGTTATAAGGGTTACCATGCGGTATTTATTCCAAGGATGAATTTAAGTTATTTCCGCCACAGATTAATCTTGTTAATCAATTCACCTAGTACTGTAATAATCGTTTAGTCATTTGTTTGTTCCTTAATATCTTTTCTTCTTGGATAGTTCGTGACCATTACATTTTATTAAAAACACAAGAAACAAATTAGTGCGGACATGCATGGGTAAAATTACGCACATTTAATAAGTAGATTATGAAAAAGATTGTGATAAAATTGATGCAAATGACTCAATCTGTAAGGATTTTGGGGTGTTATGTTTATTTAAAGTAGCTGATACATATCCACACACAAGTAACAACACACACAAATACACACACGCGTGCACACACACACACACACACACACACACACACACACACACAGACTCACAAAAACACACACACACAGACTCACAAAAACACACACACACAGAATGAGTGAAGTCCTCAGCATGTTGGGGGCTTCTCATTATGGGGAAGGTACCCTCCATTGCATGCCTTTAATTAAATAATGTTTCAATTAGACGGAAATAAGATCCATGTGGCAAAAGTAGGTTTTCAACACAATTCACTCTAGCGCTGATGAATGGGTACAAAAGCTTTTTTTCGCCATCTGAAAGCAAGATGTCAAGTTCTACCGACACACATCGATACAGTACCATTATTTCAACTAGCCATTCCACCTGTTTGTTGTAATGAGGGTTATCATGTTAATAGCACACCTCGCACACATTTCCCTTTTTAATGCAGTATGCAGTAGGTTGATAACAATAACACTAAATAATGTTGTTTCAAACTTTTTAAACAACATTCCTAGCTCATGAAAACATGGTAATGGTATTTTGTTTGATTAAAGCCAGATTAAATAAGTTAACATTAAGTCTAATTTTAATGGGAGCCAGCGACAGATTTTGGGGGATTTTGACATCCGGACCCCAGTGGAAGGTCATCGTTACTGTGAAACATTATCCTGGGAGGGGATGTATAAGCAAATGTTCATGTCAGAGAAGACCTTTAGATAACCATGTCAATGGAATTATTATGATAGCAATATTACTTGTCCCTACAGGAAGATGTTAAAAGAAAAAAACAACATACGTTTCCATGCTCTAATGCATCCTACAGGTACAGAGATGTGTGTTATGTATTAATTCATTTAATGGATGTAGCCTGATACTGTATGTAGCAAGACCTTTCAGATCTGTAGGACTATTCCCATGCTCTAGAAGCCTTTAACCTACGTTCTTTTTTTAGTTGATGAGACAAATGTTGCTTTTATCACAGCTTTCATTGCAATTTGAATATGGTTTGGTCTCAACCTCCCAAAGCCCTGTCCTGATTTTGACAATATATTGAAGAGGTGAGGGGACCATTAACGAATAAAAACAGTGCTTATAATAAATTTTTTTGTACCTCCAGTCTTATGGCATAGCTGTATAATACTGTATAATGGGGAGGAGTTTGTATTCAAAGACTTGGTCTCTATTGGTTCACCTGTCTTTATAGATTGCTTGTTAGTTTTTTGCTCTTTGAGCGCTTTAAAATTCTGTGAAAACGCCATTCAATAAATGATTATGAATTATTATTATAATTAGCTGTCTGTAATCACAAGGAGAAAACATTCTCCTAGAACCGACACTGATGCCATTTGCCTGCTGTATATTCATGCGTGCACTAAAATCCTTTTTTTGGCATTCTGCTTTATTTAAACAGATTTGAAATTTGTGAGGAGACTGATTAGGAGGACAGAGAAACTGGGAAATGTTGAGATGAGGATGGAACCCTCATTATGCCACCCGACCATTAACATGCACCATACCACGCTGCTCAAAAAAATTAAGGGAACACTGAAATCACACATTGGGTCTCGATAAAATGAAATATATTAAAGATGAAAATCTTTAGTACTTGTATAATTCGTTGAGAACAAAATGATGTAACAACAGTCAATGGAAAACAAACACCAGTAGCCCGCTGGAGGTCATTTTGTAGGGCTCTGACAGTGCTCCTCCTCACACATAGGAGCAGATACTGGTCCTGCTGCTGGTTTGATGCCCGTCTACGGCCCTGTCCAGCTCTCTTCGTGTAACGGCCCGTCTCCTGGTATCGCGTCCATGCTCTTGAGACTGAACTGGGAGACACAGCAAACCTTCTTGCGACGGCACATATGAATGTGCCATCCTGGAGGAGCTGGACTACCTGTGCAACCTGAATGGGCTGCAGGTACCGCCTCATGCTACCAGTAGTGACAAGGACACTAACAAAAGGCAAACTAAATGAGAATCAGTCAGGAAGGATGAGGAGAGAGCAATAGTCTGTGGCCACCACCTGCAAAAACATTCCCTTTTTGGGGGTTGTCTTGCTGTTGCCTCTCCAGTGCACCTGTTGTCACTTTCATTTGCACCAAAACCGATGACATTGATTCACAATCGGTTATGCTTCCTAACTGGACAGATTGATATCCCAGAATTTTAATTGACTTGGTGTTATAGTGTGATGTTTACATGTTCCCTTAATTGTTTTGAGCAGTGTATATTTCAGTTGCTGTCAGTCTGTTTGTTTGTTTTGACCATTTTTGGGTCACCACATTCCTCTTGAGTCTTCACATTAGATAATTCCATGTCTAATATAATAGAAACGGTATAGGGCTAGAACAGTTCTACTATTTCCTGGATGTTATTGTTTCCCTCCCACCTGGAAGCCCAGCAGTTGAGAGCATGCTACAGGTGGTCCTGCTAATCACTCTGCAGTAAATGCCAATAGTTAAGCAGTTTAATGTCTGTAAATGCTATAACAGCCGTGGTTTAACCTGTGTAATAGTGTACACACACACACACACACACACACACACACAAATTATTGAACAATGTAATGTAGACTAGTTCATTATGGCATGAAAATCACATTTAAATGTGACTTGCAAGGCAATGTATTTTCCATAGATTTTCCATCTGTGTTGGATAAAACACTTAGTGCTGGATAAGACACTGTGCACAAAGTCAATGACCAGATCATGCAATTAATTCTCAGATTTCATAGAGTACACTAAAAGGGAAGACTCTCAGAAAGAGATTTTAGTAAGGGATTTCAGTAAGACAGTGGCCTTAATCTCTGTTAACCTGGAACTACAGTCTTGCGTAATTGGTCCATATGTGTGAAAAGAAGAGTCGGGCACTGAAAAAAATATAAACCCTTCTCTCTTTTGGTAAATTACAAGCAAATCTATGGACCAAATGTTCCCTATGGGCCAAATGCTAACACAGGCCAAATTGTGAATGTCCAAAGCATCGGATCTAATGCGGTTCTAATGCGAACTACCATTATTTAAGCAAAGTTATATGGTAATATTTATATTTACGTAATGTGTCAACGAGAGATTATAAGGGCTTTTGATTGGCTTTTTAGAATGACGGCCCTGTGTATTGACTATAAGCGTTTGCCTTTACGTCTTTTGGTCTATGCAGT
This sequence comes from Esox masquinongy, assembly GCA_016801175.1. Lineage (NCBI taxonomy): Eukaryota > Metazoa > Chordata > Actinopteri > Esociformes > Esocidae > Esox > Esox masquinongy. The sequence goes on from JACXGI010000008.1 coordinate 134,448, forward strand.
TGATTACTGCAGTGATGGAATTATATTTAGGCCTAAAAATCCCACAGTACTGGCATTTGGCCTGCTTCAGAGGCTAGCATGCTGCTTCTTCTGCTCAGAGCTATTTTCTTCAGCTACTCTGGAACCAGACCAGAATACTTAAAATCCCAAAGTAATAATATCTTGCCATCTGCTGATCAATTAAAATGTTACTTTATATATAAATGGAAAATGAATTAAGCAACAGAGTGTGGAATGGTGATTTGAAATGCATTGCCATCTGTTCTGGGTGGCTGGAAGAAGGCACATGGACGACCAATCAGTTGTAACAGAAAATCTTTCTCATGGGGTCACCTGATCTTTGAATAATCTTTGATTCTATATATCAGTGCAACAGATAATCCCCTTGGCAACGCGTTTGCCTGAAACAGTAGAGAAATTGAGACAAGTCACCTAGAGCCATTGCCTCACTCCTGTCTGCTTATTGGAATGATTGAGACATCTCACACAATGTCAACCCCACTCCCACCAGGACCCATCAGACCCCCCACCCCACCTGAAATTAGGAACTGGTTTGATGTCTTGTTTTAGGGCACAAGACCTGTGGTACTGAGTGGGTGTCTCTGTTTATCTACTGTCTCTGGGTTCGCAACTGTAACAAAGACAATAAAAACGTAAAATATATCTGTGATTAGAGCGCCCTCTAGGGGCATAAACCAACTGTCACCAGGGGACTTCTGTGATCATTTGTTATTGATTAAGAGGTGCTTATTGAACATTGTGCTCTCATTTGTTTAACTGTCAGCAGAACCTTCTGGAATAATCAAAATTTCCACATTCTGATGCTGGCATTTCACACAAGACTGGTGAGAATGAGTCAGTATTACCACCGGTTATATTTACCACCAGAGGACAGTATAAGTCTTTTCCTGTTTCCCTTGTTACTTCAAGATTTTTTAGGCGAGTCAGGGCCTTATCTCTTTGTAATGGACAATAACCAGGTGAAGGATGAGTTAAATCACTTTGGGATCCTCAGATGAGAGGTACAATCTGTTCCAATTCAAACCACTGCCACAGTGCTTGTGTGTTAACATTAGCAGTAGTACCTAGTAAACTGCCTTGAGAAAACTGTCCAAACCTCATGGTTGTTGATGAGGACGTCTTCAGGCAAGGACAACAAGTCACTGTCAGTGAGTCACACCTCTTGCGGACCTCATTGTCCAACCACAGACCAAAGAGGGCCCTGAGAGCAAGTGGGAGCAGGAGAAGGGAGAGGAAACAAAGGCCTCAGTCACCTGTCCATAGTCCTCTCTGATGACACTGAGGGTGCTGGTGCTACAGTCTATGATCCACGTGCTCTTGTACCAGAGATATGGTGTCCTGTCTCTGGGTGCTGTAAATAAAAGACCATGGGCACCGCTCCAACTAGGTCCGAAGATGTACAATTAGAAGCTAAAAACAGCAATAAATTACATTGTAAAAATACCTTTAAGACAGTCCTATCCTGCCAATTCAGAATGAATATAATAATAATTTACCACTAGGGCCGGTAAAGCCTGTTACGTAATCTGACCCAATATAATGGATTAATAGACAGCACCTTTAAAGGGCCAATCTAGAATAGCTACTGATAAACTTGTGGACCTGTAAGTGGATGATATTTATCCATTCTTTGAGATAATAATATTGGGGGACATGGGGGCTGGTGTTGTGGTTTGTGTGTGGGTCTTCGGGGGAGGGGGTTTTGGGGGGCCTGCCAAGGGGGAGTAAATCAGGGTCTTTAAGTTTGGATTTCGTTTTTTCTTTTTGTTAATCAGTGTTTGTGCCTTTCTACACTGTTGGTATTTCATTTCTTCCTGAAGATAACTCAGTCATTATATTGTTATTGTATGAGTTCTTGTTTTTGTGTGCGTTCAAATCAAATAATATCAACAGAAATGGCTAATTAGCCAAGTTCAACTGAAAACGCTTATTTGTTTCAGCTTTTATGGTTTCATACTTTAAGGGTAGTTACTAACCTACCAGTGTGCTCACATATCCCACATCTCTTGGTGGACCCTTGCCCTTAGGCGTCAGGTAGTTTTCTGATAGAGACAGGGATCTGTATTGGTGTACTAATGATACACCATTATTTTGCCAACCACCATATAAAAACGACTGCAGTGATTTACGATAGTAGAGCTGTCAGGTCCAGCCATTATGGTGGACTCCGCATGTCCACTGGTGCCAAACACTGGTGTTTTACCCTAAAGTCCAGATTTTTTTTCTGTTTCCATTGACACAGGCCAGGGCCAGTCGGCCACTAGCCCGGCTCTCACTTAGTGCCAAACCCCGGACTTTAGGACTTAGGGCGGGGTTTGCAGATGGACGCGTTACGTGCTGTGAAAACGCGGCATGTGGTTCTATTCGAATGGCGATGTGTATCGTTTGCTTTTAGGCTTCTCGTAATGGTTTTCATCCGATCTAACAAACAGATCCCTGATAAAATAAAGGAAATGAAGCACCAGTACAGGGGAAGCAAAGACTCCGAACGGAAAGCGCTGGAACGACTGAGGGTGATACGATGCCATTGACTCAATTGACTGTTATAGGTTGCCTGCACAACCTATAACACAGAAGTACCTCAGAATTCTCCCAAATCCTTCTATTAAAGGTAGATAGTTTTGACATAATACTTATTAAACTAAACAATGAATACACTGGTTTAGTTGCAGTGTCACGAGTGTAGGTGAAGGAGCCGGTCGCAGGAGTTTGAGGAAGAAATTAGTTTTATTACATAAGTTCAAACTGAGAGTGGCATTATTATTTTACAACCAGAAAAATATCGCTTTTGTATTGGAATTTGTATCGCGTAGATAGTTTACTTCCTCGCTACGCGAGCCCCTCATTAAGTCTTTGGTACCAAATGTGTAGTGGAAACAGAAAAGTCTGGAGCCAACATTAGCATAAATCACCGGTGTAGCCCTGGTACCTGAGTAAAGCACCAGCGGAAACGCGGCATTGCAAGATTCGGTTAGGCAGTCACAGCACAACATTCTAACGGACGCTCTTTGAAGGCAGAGAGAAAGCTCTTTTAATCTTTAACCCCTTACGCTCATGCAAGTTGGCCTATATGTAAAGGGATAATTTGAAATGTGTCTCACCGAAGAACTATGAAAAGCAGTGTAAGGGGTTTAATGGCAGCAATTAAAAAGGAACCAATTCAATGATTATGTTAAACACTCTTTAATGACGAAGAAAAGTCTTCAGCCATACATATAGTGTTTTTTTTCTCTCTCTCTTCTAGCTGTGCCATGTAGAAACTAGAGCCAGCACACTTTGTTTTGTTTGGAACACAGAGCTGCATCCACGCCATTACACATTTACTGCTGTTGTTTACGCTGTACCCCAAAACGGCCCATTATAAATCACAATACGGGTTAGGTGAGCATCATTTGAAAGCTTGTTCTATTGCCAACGTTACTAGCCAAGTTATAAAACACAAGCTCACAGTGTCAGGCTTTAACAAGGCAATTCAGCGAAACAGATCGTAATATTCGTGCGCATGAAAAGGATTCTTGAGTGCAAATGAAATGCATGTTCCGCTGCACGTTTTCCCCACAATAGACTAACAGCCTAATTCTGTTAAGAACGTCCCAGGGTGTGACGCCATGACATCTTGTAAATGTACGACAAACACGGTGATCATTAACTTTTAATCTGTGACCAATGATTTGTATTGTAGGCATATGGATTCACAGGCGTTTGACTGGCCTGTATAACATCAATGGTGTATTTATTATAATACTCTTCTTTCAAGATGTACCGAATCCTATTATTTACAGCAATCCGCCCTCTCATACAACAAAACGTTTACAAATGTCGTCCAGTTAGCGAGCGGGAAGGTGGCACCATATTTTCACGCGTTGTGCTCCGATTCAGAGTGGCTTTCAGTGAAATCCCTACAGGTCTTTGAAGCATAAAGCCTGACATCATTTACAGCTGCTAAGTTCCGTTTTAGGTGCTTGCCAGTGTCTGAATCTGCAATTTTTAACCAGTCAGCCCCACTGGCTCTATTATGTATTGTATAACTTTGTCACCCCTGGTAGTTTCGCATCCACTCTTTGATTTGGTATTTAGTAGAGCATTTGGTATTGTTTGCAGCATGACTCTGTTAATTTCTGGGCCTAATTCCTTAGTTACTATGTTTTAGCCATCTGTAAGTACTCAAGTCTTGTATTTATTCTCTCCAAACATGGCATGTAGTATGAGGTGTCACTTTTTGCTTTTGATTTTGACTTAAATATAAAAAACGGTTCCCTGCATTAAAACGTTTGGCCACTAAGAGGCAGGAGACAATAACTACCTGAGAGCTGTCTGTCAAAGCTGACAAAACTGACCAATGAGATGTAGGCCGTCCTGCTCTGTGTGCCCGGGCTCCTTGGAGTCCTCCGAGTTGATGTTGTCAAAATCCGGCCTGTCTCAATGGTTCCAAGAGCGGACACTGCTCCGCCTTTGCGTCTGAAGACTGTCCACTTTGATGATCTCAAAATCCTCTCCATCCTCTTCTTCCTCCTCCTCGGCTTGTTTCCTACTATTGATCCAGTGGAATGTGAGCCTTGTCTGAGACGGTTGACCTGTGTGACACACGCACACAAACACAGGGAGACAGATATACACTATGCACAGACACACACCCCCATACACATAAACACCAACAGCGAGTCATACACACTACATGCATGCATGCGCACACGAGACACACACACACACACCTGGTGAGAGCAGTAGAAAGACAGTGCGGACCCAACAGACATAGCCAGCATAGTTCCAGCAATCGATTTAGCGCTACTGTCTTCTCCTCCATCCCTCCATCACTGCTCCTCACGTTGGTCTCCAAGCAATTAGGCTGCTATGGTTCCACTGAGTGCTCTGTGCCACATGGCTAATCTCTCTCCCTCTTTTCTTTATCGATTTCTTCATCCTCTCCGGACAGTGCTTGGGGGCTTTGACTGTCTGACACACATAACCGGAGGTGTGACAGGTTTTAAACCACGATACTAATACCCTTTATTTGTCTGTAAAGAGCTTTCGTAACTGAGACTGTAATGGATTCGTGTCTGAGTGTGGGTCTATTGTGTTATGCGTGTAGGGGTTCACAGGGTGTTGGTGTGTATGTGCGCGCGTGTGTGTCTATGGGGAAGTGTGTTTAATCAGTGAGTGTATGTTTGCATGCACTGAGTGTCTGTGGGATGTGTGTGTGTTTGTTTGTGTGCTTCTTTCCAGCATAGACACAAGGAGCAGACATTCATCACCCTTGAGAATAGCCATCTCTGTTCCCATGGCAAAAGGCTTTTTGCATCCTTCTGTTGATCTGACAGGCTGCGGGACGCTATAACAGCTTTAGACCACTGTGTGTGTGTGTGTGTGTGTGTGTGTGTGTGTCTGCATGTATTTTCATGGTCTGTGTACATCAAGACTTCAACGTAATGGCGCCCCCATGGATCGAACGCCTTCCAGTCAGTAAACAGGATTATGACTGCTCATTTTTTCCTCTCACGGATAACAGTCTTCCTCAGTTATGAGGGATGAAAGCTACATTCCTATGTAGAGTTAGCAAGCCTGCTGTTGTTCCTAATACCAAAAGGAAAACACAAATCTACAACTGTGCAACCCCAGTTGGTCCGCAGCCATAATGTATAATTGCCATACGGTCGTAGATACAGGACTAAGTGTTTCGTGTGTTTCTTGAACTCTTACCTAAACGTGCCTTTGCCCCCAATCCATAAAGACTAAATCAATCAAAATGGTTGCCGCACGACTGTGCCGTAAACAGCTCCCTGCCGCCTGCTGCATGCGCTGACCTGGGAATAGGGAGAACTGACGTGCTGGCACTCGGCCACGCAGAGACTGGCTCGTCAGTGTGCCAGCGACTGGGCTTGTTTAGAAACACAATATGGCCATCTTGGCTGGGCACTTGGATAGACAGAGGGGGGAAACGAACGCTTGCCAGCCAAGTTCTGTCGTTCTTTCTTTTCTCTCTATGTCTACTCTCTGCAGGGAGCCGCGTGGGGAGGGAAACGATCTTTCAGGACTGATAGAAGGGAGTGATCAAACGCACAGTGTTTCTCAGAAACAATCCAACATTGTGACACTATCATCATGTGCTGTTTGATTTATAGCTTTCAGTGTGATAATGTATTCAATCCATTTTCATTTTGATGTCTCACAAAGATATGACTGTTTTATAAAGGAAACTACTGAGAAAGAAAAGGAATCCACAAAGTGATAGTTGCATTATATAGTTCCCCAGCAGTGGTGTATTGAAGCTGTATCTTGTCTAACAAATGAAAGCCATTATTGCTTTTACATAATAGCGACATTAATAGAACTGATACCAGCTTTATCATGAGCTTGATCTGTCACCCGTCTCTTCACTGGAATAATGATGGCTAATAGCGTCTCTCTCCACAGTAGTCATCATTCTGATTATAGAATGGATATATCCGTCAGCCCTTCATAATAAATCTACATCATTAACTGTGCTGGACAGGGAGTAAAGGGAGAAACATGTGATGTGCGTACTGAACCCTTTCTATGAAAATGACAGACAACTTACGTCAAAGATCACTGTGTAACTCCACTGGCTACCTGTATGCAGTAATGGCTGTAGGCAGATCCCATTTAGGGGTGGGTATTGGCAAGTACGTTTCGATATACAGCTCTGGAAAAAATTAAGAGACCACTCCTATTTTTTCTTAAATCAGCATCTCTACATGTATGGCAGACATCCTATTCCAGTGTCTGTTAAATTCCAACACAGGCACACCTCATTTTACTTAATGAGGTACTGATTAGGTGATTACCTGAACCAAATGTAATTTAACGAGAAGAAGTATAAAAAAACCCTGCTGTGGTCGTCACTATCCTCTTACAATAGGACCAGCTGGATGGCAAAAACAGTGCAAGTAGTACCTCAAAGGTAATTTGAATAATAATAAAAAACTATTCAGCATGACAAAAGAGTTGAAAAGAAAAGCTTTGAGTGAGGAAAAGAAGGGTTCTATTCTGGCTTTACTGGCAGAGGGATACAGTGAGCGTCAGGTTGCTTCCATCCTGAAAATGTCAAAGACGGCGGTTCATAAGAACAAGGTCAAGCAACAGACATTGGGGACAACAAAGCTACAGACTGGCAGAGGGCGAAAATGACTGTCCACTGACCGAGATGACTGTCAACTCATTCGAATGTCACTCAACAACCGTAGGATGACATCAAGTGACCTACAAAAAGAATGGCAAACAGCAGCTTGGGTGAAGTGCATGGCGAGGATGGTTCAAAACAGGCTTCTAGGGGCAGGGCTGCAAAGTCGTGCCAAGCTAGAAAAAAGCCCTTCATCAATGAGAAGCAAAAAAGAGCCAGGCTGAAGTTTGCAAAAGACCATAAGGATTGGACTGTTGAGGAATGGAGTAAGGTCATCTTCTCTGACGAGTCAAATCCGAGATATATTAAGATACACATGTTACGATTCAATACATCACGATTCATCACAATGTTACAACTGAATCATGATACTTACTGAAGTGCTAAAGAAAACCTCAAATAATATTAGGCTATATACTTAAAAGGACAAACTTTAGAGAACTTTTTAACAAACTTTTTAATCCCCTTGAGCAACCCCCAAAAAAAAGAACCACTCAATTTGAAATGACTTAGAACTTAATTTAATATTAAGGATTGACCATCAGGACAGTTTAACCAGTAAACACAAAGGCCTTCGCAGTGTACAATTCTGAAAAGTACATTCTTAGAAAAATCTCAAGCAACTTAATATAATTATTTTAATAAATAAAAGAGAAATTAACTTAACTTAAGGGCAGCAGTGTGTCATTTTGAAAACTTAAGCTATGCAATTTTTTTTAATAGGCACTGTATTATAATTATTTAGAGAAATAAAAAAAAACTAGTAAACTACATACTGAAAAAACTGCAACATATATGAATTACTTCTGAGTGTCAAGATTCTTGTTCAAAAACAATAATTGGTCAACATGCTCTGATGTGAGTGCACTCCCCTATGCAGTTACAATATTGAAGTTAGAGTGTCTATACAATATTGTGAAAAAAAGAATCATGATTCTACATTAAATCATTCTATCGGCGCAGCACTAATCCATTTGCAGATCTTCCTACATGTCAGAACATCCAGGCCCTGGTTTAGCATGCTAACAATAGCTTGTGTTACATTAGCATTGACTACAACACTTCACGTCAAAACAGTGGTTCACAAACAAAAGTTTTTGAAAGATTACTTACAAATCTAACTGAAAACACTTGAAATCTGGGAGAAGTTTGCAACCTGGACCTGAGAAGTGTATGTCAGTCCGTCAGGATGAACTAGTTAACAAATACCTCTCTCATTTCTGCTATCTATAGGTTCATTTTTCATTGTTAGTCCTGAATTTATTATGTGTATTCTTTTCATTTGTCCAGGGACAGTTGAATGTCTTCCGGATATACACTGCTACAAAAAAATAAGGGAACACGTAATCATCACAGAATAACACCAAGTCAATTAAACTTCAGGGATATCAATCGATCTTAGGAAGCATAAGCGATTGTGACTCAAAGTCACCTGTTTTGGTGCAAATGAAAGTGACAACAGGTGTGCTGGAGAGGCAACAGCAAGACAACCCTCAAAATAGGAATGGTTTTGCCGGTGGTGGTCACAGGCAATTCCTTTCTCCTTATCCTTCCTGACTGATTCTTCTCTAGTTTTGCTAGTGTCCTTGTCATTACTGAGAGCATGAGGTGGTACCTGCAGCCCATTCAGGTTGCACAGGTAGTCCAGCTCCTCCAGGATGGCACATCCACACTGTACGTGCCTTCGCAAGAAGGTTTGCTGTGTCTCCCAGTATGGAGCATGGGGGAGATACAAGGAGATACAAGGAGACGGGCCATTACACAAGGAGAGCTAGACAGGGCCATAGAAGGGCATCAACCCAGCAGCAGGACCGGTATCTGCTCCTTCGTGCAGGGAGGAACAGGAGGTGCACTGCCAGAGTCCTACAAAATGACTTCCAGCGGGCTACTGGTGTGTATGTTTCTGACCAAACTGTCAGAAACAGACACCATGAGGGTAGCAAGAGAGCCCGACGTTATCTAGTGGGACCTGTGCTCACAGCCCAGTACACAATCACTTATGCTTCCTAACTGGACAAATTGATATCCCTGAAGTTTAATTGATTTGGTGTTATACTGTGATGATTACGTGTTCCCTTATTTTTTTGGAGCAGTGTATATATAAATAGTTACATTATTCATTTGTATCTCCAGCACAATGTCTTACCGTGTTTTGTCACTTGTTAATGTCATTTCCAGCCAGAAGAAACCTATTGGTCAAATAAAAATTCACTATGACTCAAAATTTGGCATGGGTATGAATACTTTTGGGCTTAACTATATGTGTGTATGTATGTATGTATGTACAGTACAGGCCAAAAGTTTGGACACACCTCATTCAATGCGTTTCCTTTATTTTCATGACTATTTACATTGTAGATTCTCACTGAAGGCATCAAAACTATGAATGAACACATGTGGAATTATTTACTTACAAAAAAGTGTGAAATAACTGAAAACATGTCTTATATTAAGTTTCTTCAAAGTAGCCACCCTTTGCTCTGATTACTGCTTTGCACACTCTTGGCATTCTCTTGATGAGCTTCAAGAGAAGCTGTGTGCACTGTGTGCAGGTGCCAAGTCCTGTTGGAAAATGAAATCTGCATCTCCATAAAGTTGGTCAGCAGCAGGAAGCATGAAGTGCTCTAAAACTTCCTGGTAGACGGCTGCGTTGACCTTGGACCTCAGAAAATACAGTGGACCAACACCAGCAGATGACATGGCACCTCAAACCATCACTGACTGTTTAAACTTTACACTGGACTTCAAGCAACTGTCTTTAGCCCAGGCGAGACGCTTCTGACGCTGTGTCTTGTTCAAGAGTGGCTTGACACAAGGAATGCGACAGCTGAAACCCATGTCTTGCATACGGTGGTTCTTGAAGCACTGACTCCAGCTGCAATCCACTCTTTGTGAATCTCCCCCACATTTTTGAATGGGTTTTGTTTCACAATCCTT
>JACXGI010000008.1:144643-169478 GCA_016801175.1 Esox masquinongy
ACCAGCACCTGTATGTATGTAATGTACAGCTCCGGAAAAAATTAAGAGACCACTGCAACTTATTCTTTCCTTTCCAAAAAAGTTGAAAAGGAAGGTTTTGAGTGAGGAACAGAAGGGTTAAAATTAAGAGACCACTCTTAATTTTTTCCGGAGCTGTATATATTTAAATGAATATAACTTAAAATAACTTAAACTAACATAAATTCAGCTTATTTCACTTTAGCTAGTCGTACTTGGCAAGCAAACACAACGGATAATCGTTAACAGCCAGCATGGCAGAATGAAGAATGAACTACGGGGTGGCGTCTCTAAAATAATCTGATTTATCTAAAAATAGTATTTACATTTTCTTTTCACAAATTTTGGAATCTGTTTGTGCTTTACTCTCAAGACTGTGCATTGCCAGTGAGTAACAGGCCACTGCTCAGGACGTCTGTTCATGCTAACATATTTGGAAGCTATTCATGGAAGTATTCAGGTGACTTGACCTGCCTTTTCTATGATGCAGTGATAAAGTAGGTAAAAAGAAATTGAGAAACAAATTTTCTGAGCCAGAGCTAGAGGTAGTTTATTTAGTGTTGTAAAATGCAACATTGGGTTTAAATGTTTGCCAAACTGAGACATTGGGTCACAGACCTAATATATTGATGAATAAGTTAGTTTTCCTTCTTTTTAGTTTTACTAGAAATTATACAGTATATTACAAATTGCAAAAATTATGAACGATTAAAAATGTCAGGAGTAATTTTGATGTTTCGTCTCTAGTTTGGGAATGCAAGCTGGTAGAGACTGGTTCCCAAATAACCCTGGTAACCCTAACCCTACACATTAAACAACACGTTAATAGAGGGAGATTAAAAGGTCAGAATTTTCCAGTTAACAAACATTGTTTTGATAGTAAAAAATGCTTCCTGCAAATTGTTCTACAAAATAAATGAAAAACATAATTTTCATAGTCAGAGAACTAACAGCTATTTCTGAAGGGTAATGCAGATTTCCTTCATGTAGATACATGCCTGGGTTTCGCAGGGTTAATGACGCATTAGATAATTCCACTTATACTGTGGATGATCTATCTAGCGAATAACCAATTTGTAGCAGATAAGCCCATCCCACACACACAAAGTGTACTCACCAGGAGGTGGTTAGCCCTGTGTTAGAATATCTCTGTATTATTCACTGATTTCCACATTAAAATGGCACCCTGTGTGAGTTTCTTCATGTCTCAGTTAAGTAGACATGAATGCTTCACATGCTCACCTGGACACACCTACTGCCACCCGATCTCGCTATCTCACAGGCTGTCTCTGTCCCTCCCTCTCACCCCGTCCCCGTCTTTGATGAAGGTGGTTAATGGGTGTGGGGGCCACTGGGTGCTTGCTGTCTCCATCTAGAAAGGTTTCAGTGTGGAAGAGTTGTTCTGTGATTTCTTTTTTTTTTATAGCTCACTACTCTTATTCCTCGAGGTGCCAGACAGGTGCAAAGCAATTGATTGTAGTGGTTTAAGGCCAGTCTGTGAGGTAACAGCACAGTGCCACCCCGCCTCTAAATGTCCTTAAAAAATGGAGAAGTAGGCTTGGCGTCAGTCTGTCCCTATAAAAAGTAGTCCTTCATGCCCGTTGATAGAATGCTCACTTTTGTGTCAAATGAAGGGCTTTTTTGTTGGATCTTGATGAAATAAAATACAAACTTTCCCACTCTGAAAGTGTCTGAAGCAGACAGAAGAGTTCAACATAGAGATCGACACTTCAACGGGCACATTCTTTCAGCAACACTTAAGGCATTTTCTTTTTTGAAATCTTTTTGATATGCTCTAATTTCAGTAAACCCTTTTATGTCCCACCTAGTCAAATCTCATCTGATGAAACTCGAGTGCAAGGACTGGCCTCTCTGGGGACTGATAATCTCTGGTCTCTGGGGATGTGGAGAGTGATGATTAATCTTAGAACACAACAACAGGAAAAACAACTAAATGCAAGAAAAATTGCAGAAACAAAAACAACATCCACAGTCTGGGCGAATTAGGAGAGAGCAAGGGATATTGGCATGGTTATTTTCCTATGCTAAAAATGCACCATTGATGTATGATTAGTGGAATTTGAGGGGTTGGTAATGTTTGGTCCCTTGTTTCATCGAGTATGGTTTAGTGTAATGCCAAAGTGCTCACACTGAAAATGGCTGTGCTTGGGGCCACAAGCAAAATCTCAGTGAAACAAATAGGAAGTTACATTAATAAATTATTACAACAAAGTCAGAAAAGACACATGCATGGGAGGGGTAATTGCGGGTATCACTATGATTGTGTTCATGTGAGTCGGCTCATATGTAAATAACATCCTATTCAGACAAATTTGCAAAAAAATATTTTGTTTTGCTGAGCAAGTGTTAAAATGTTGGATGGCTCACATATTTTCTGGGAATTATTAACTTGGATATGGAAATCACATTTGCCAATATAGGACTTTATTTATAATTGTACAACAATGCATTATGATATACCGTGGTCATATTTTGAATACAGCTTGCCATTTGTTGTTGTAACACACTCTTTGTGTTTGATGGTACATGCCTTCCTCATTCACTGTGGTACATTCATCTGCTTCATAAGATTTATTTTGTTAGAGTGGCAAACTCACTCTAATGCCTTCTTGTCAGAGAAAGAGCTGAATCTTTTACTCAGTAATAGGCTCGCTATTGAACATTCTCTGGTAATTGAACATTAATGAACTGTTCTGAGACCTGCGCTGTGTGAGTAATTGATTGTGATAGCTGTGTTTGTGGGCACGGTGTGTGTGGCTAGCTGCTGGTTGGGTGAGCAGACACTGTGAAGGAGGCAGCTGCTTTGTAAATCCCAAACCACTCCCTCGCCCGCACCAACTCACTCCGAGGGCCCGGCATTGACACGTGTTGCCGACTACATTTCCAGTGGGTGACTTCCAGAGTGGAGAGGAAATCAATAAACCCATCAAGTTCCAGACACAATAGTGACCCGGGATACAATTCATGTTCCACTTTTATTATAATGCACATGGAATTCAATTGAACATATCCCTGCTGTCGTTTTACAAATCATTAAGCCCCGTAACAGTTCCACTAATTAGGAGGTAATTCATATTTTGCGTGGTTAGTTTAGAAATCCAACATAAGCAAATTCATGTCTCATATAAATAGGGATGCTTCTCGATTCATTCGTTTGAAGTTCTGTAAAGTAAAATAACATAGTGCCTTATGGGATTCTACTTCGGTTTAGACGGCTGCATCATTTCACACTCGCTGGAAGTGGCCACCGGAGGGTGGAATTAGCCACTACACCCTTCATTTTCTTTCCTTCAGTTTTCCTACACTTCTAAGGGGAAGGGGGGAGGGTTGTTGCCACTACACTTGTAGTTGTAGTTACAAATCTGACCTGTAGATGGTGGTGGTGCTCTTCCACTTTCTAAAAATACTGGTAACCTCATTGTTCAGGCTGCAGGGTATTCAGTCAAAGCAGCCATAGAAAAGGGTTTATGGACCACAGGGTGGTCAAAAGCTGCAGGTAGGGGGCTTATATGGATTAAGCTTTAATGTGTGCAGCCGAGTTCAGGGAGTCTATGACCAACAATGCCAGTTTGTATCTATTTTTACCTCGACCAATGTCTTATAACTCTCGCTGTCTTTTCACCTTTTCTCTTTACTTTCCCACTGCTCTTTCTTTCTCTGTCTTTTCATCCCTCTTTTATCTTTGCTTCACTCATTAATAGTGCAAGTTTTCTCTCCTCAATCTATCACTCTCCCTCTGGCTCGCCTGCCTCTTCTTTCCTTCCTCCCTTTCTCTCTCTTTCCCTACATCCGTTCCCCTTTCTGTTTAGCTTGGCGTTGGGCAGAGACCATGGACACTCACCTCCCTGTAACCTCACACTCTTCTCTCTTTTCTGTCTCTGGGTGAGTTGATCATTGTGAAGGTTTGCTTTGAGCACAGATGGTGAGCTACAGGGACTTCCCAGGCTCGCAGCCAAGCGCTAGCGTGCTAGATTCTCTCCGTGTAAGCAGGTAGATTTGGAGAACGGCGCTACTACGGCAACCAGCAAGAGATCAGGAATACAATATCAATCAAACCTTAAATCCTTTGTGGAGGACCGAACAAAAAAGTCAGTTATCACAGAGAAATGTTCTGATCTTACGATCGGGTAGAGAAAAACGCCCACTTTTATTAGGGAATAAACATACAAATTGAAATGTTTTAGTTCTGACTGAAGCTGGTCAGGGATGGAGCTGAAATGAGCTCAATTGCTCTGAATAAGATTCTGCTCAGAGGAAAGCCATAGTTTGCTTGCTTGTGGTATCACTCGTCAAATCGTATCTAATGCCAGAAAAAAAGAGAAGATCCAACTGAACCTATTAAGGAGTGATCTCTATGCTTGGGATGGTCAATGAATGCAGTTTCTCCAAGGGTCATAGCAGCCATGAATATCAACAGCTCATTGTCTGAGCTTGTTCGGCCACAGCAGTGAGACACGGGCCAGGCAGAGACATCAGGAAGACAAAAGTTCATGATTATCTTTCAATTGCAAGTTAACTTTTCTCCATCGCCCTGCTGAAGAGGTCATTCACTCTGTGTTGTTGACAATAGCAACCGCAAAACAGCAAAAGCAACAAAGAGAGAATCATCGCAAGAGGAGATCTATCTGTCTGTATCTCCAGTACAGCAGAGAGCAGCCAGCTCCACTCTCCTCACGATTAATGACTGCTTGACTGAGTAGGGCAATTACTGAAGATAGATTCCATTATACCATTTAAATTGCTCTAAATTAGATTACCTAGAATCTGCTCTATTGGTGGACGATGGTAGGGTTGTAGCATGTAGACAAAGATGCACATTAGAGACATAATCCTAAAGGAACTTGGAGAAGCTGAGGTTTTTATGAGATACATAACGAGGTACTACTTATCTTAATTGCTGATTTACTGGGTGGAGTTTCTTTACGTTGTCTCTCATTTCCATTTTGACAACACTGGAGATCTTCAAAAGGGAAGTAATGTTAACAAACAACACCCATCTGTGGAAACATTAAATGTCAGCAGTAGCTAGAAGGCAGAGCAGCAGTAGAGACTTTGCTGTGCTACTAATTAGCAGTGATCAGAATAATGGTGTTTAGGAGCACCCACTCCAGAGGGTTAGGTAGCGGGTTAATGATGAATTAGACGGAAACTCTATGACAGTATGGTCGTACTCTCTCATGGACAGAACTACATGATCTGCTTATATGAATACTCTTCTGCCTTATAGAAAGCATTTTTCCCCCCCTCACGAGTAGCGTCTTAGCTTGCTGAGACAGCTGAATGAACTATTATAACAAACAATGGTTCGCTTTAACAGTGAGATCTTACCCATCAGGCATCCTGACAGTATTGTCAGCCACATCCCGATTGTACTGCTCATCATATTCTGCATTTACTAATTTTTTCCCCTTACTGCAGCATAAATCAAACATTTTGCTTTAAATAAGTGGTGTTCAAGTGAAAGTTACCTTGTCAACACTCCTAATTGAAGGGGGTGAAGGAGGTTGCAGCATTCACTCTGACACCAGAATGGGATTTGATTACTCAGCTCTGACAGCACTGAAGGCATGTTTAGAAAGAGCTCAGAGCTAGACAGACAGGCTGATCTGTTGAGGGTTGTGTGATGAAAGCACAAATATGACAACAGGCACTCGTACAGAGCACATTAAAGATGACTCAATCGCCCATGATGCTTCACTCTCACAGCAAAACTACCCACTGAACACTGCTTTGTGCTTCGTGTGAGATCCTGTCACTCTTTCAATATCTTGACCAAGGCTTTAAACGTTGAATGTTTACATACTAAAAAACTTCTGTTTTTAGTTAAAGTTCTGGTTCTTGTTGTTCTTGCATGAAGCCACGATTACAAAACCATTGGGGCACTTTTGTGGTGGTACCGTGACAAGGTGTGTTATTGCATAACATAACATGTAACACCACCAACAAGCCCTCTGAGTAATTCCAGCCGACATGCTGCAGGTGAGACGTATCTCACACCCGGAGATAAAGGCTGAATAATTCCAGCCAGATTGGCGCCGTGTTGTGTCAGTAAGGTGACATTTAACAGCGGAGTGTGCAGGGGAGGGAGCTGCGTTCGCTCACCGGAGATGATTAAAAGAGCACTTCAACCAGCTGAGAGAGTTATTGCTCACGCTCCTCTGGCTAACGTGCAGACAGAACAGAGCTACCTGTGTGTTTGTACTATGCCGGCACTCTCACCTCTGTCTATTTTGTCTCTATTTCTACATCTCCTGCTCTTCCTTTTTCTGCTTCATTTTATCCCTCCATCCACATCTAGTATGTTTCCCTCTACCTGTATTGTTAATGAGAGACAAAACACAGAGCAGCTCCGTCTCAGCGAGGGGGAGAGGAGGGCGGGAGGGAGGGTGGAGTAAAGACTTGAGAGTGCTGGGGATAAATAATCATATTTCTATGCACCCACGATGCTGGAAAAGCACCATCTGGGACACGCGTTGGATTTGCATTACAATATAAATGGGAAGTCGCTGGAGCTGAAAGGGTGATGCGGAGTCATTCAGCCAGCCACCTTCACTCCCTGACAGGTCGCGTCTCCCTCCTGTACTCTGCCGCCGCGCCGCCACAGCTCCTCGGAAGGAGACAGTGGATGCTTTTTTGGCAGACGGCTTGCCATCGTACTTCATGTCGCTCTTCGGCTCCCCCCTTCACACTCCTTTCAACACGCGAGCTTGTCTTTTTCAAATGCCACATTTCCACAAGCGCTGCATCGCGTCGTACGCACCAGTGGCTTCCCGCTTTGACGCGATCTTCAGTGAACCCCTCGAAACCTTGTTCATAGATGAGGGTGTGAGTGGGGACGAGGGGGGCGGGGTGAGGCTGCTTCAGAGGGGTGAGAAGTGTTGACAACAAGTGTTTTAAAGGGTGGAAAGGAGAAACGATGAGATGAGCGAGGAGAGTGAGAAGACCAGTCTTGGCCCACACCCGTTTGGATCAGTTTCTTCAATTGTGTGCAAGGAAAATATGTTCTGTAAGCCCAACATACTTGGAATAGTTCCAGGTAAAAGATGATGGACCTGGATCATGCCTTGTATAGTCCATCTGACATGCAAGCTGAATACCAAAAATAGTCAGGGAAAGTAAGGCTAACTTCTGCCAGGCAGACTGCTGAATAAAGGTTTTCTGGTTTACTAATTCAATTTAAGGCGGGGTGAATGACAACACAGTGCAATGAGAATCAAGATAGTTCACAACAGCTTTGTGTAGATGATGGATGGATTAAATGATAGAACAGCTGAGAATATTGATTTTTTAACAGACTTTCTTTGCCTCTATCTCATTTTCCTCATCTTTGTCCTTCTCCCCTTCCCTTTCTCAACTCTCTTCATTTTCTCTCTCTTCATCCATCAAAGCCGTGACACAATCCCTCTCACCCCTCCCCCTTTTCTCTACATGTCCATTTTGAAACAAATTTTCTTGTCTTCACTTCACACACTGAAGTTGCCTGTCCTGAGAGTGTGCCAACTGATTGTAAATACTTTATTTAAGTTGTGATGGCATGGCACCCTCACTGACACCCAGAATATGTATATTTGAATGGTGTTCAGATGACTGGCTCTGCTATAGCCTTGCTCTGAAGAGGCACTGAGCCTGACGGTAAATATCACTGTAAGTGGGGCATTGTGTTCACTGATGCGCCATGAGAGCTGTAATCAAATGATAATTACATTTTAAGAAGGGGCTTGTTGATTTGAACACATCACGAGCGTTTGCTTTCAACTGTCAGAGTTGGGGTTTATCTATCGACAGAAATAGTTCTTTCTCATCCAGGGTAGGATTACTCGTCAAATGTTAACACTACATATAACAGTTATTGTTCCAAGAGGAAACATGCTAACAAGTCAGCCAGTGCCTACAAATCCCAACTGTTATTTGGGGCTTTGATATGGCAGAGGCCTTGCAAAACAATATTATGTTTGCACATTTTTGACACCCTCCTGTCTTCAACCAAGCCATGTTGTATAAAGGGAACAAGCGTGAAGAAATATTAAAGTGAACAACAATATAAACGCAACATGTGACAATTGCAAAGATTTACTGCCTGGAATGTTTAAAATCAGGAGTCATCCATGAAGAGCACACAACTTCAGAGTGCCAGTGGCCATGTAAGGTGAACATTTGCCCATTGAAGTCGGTTACTACGCTGAACTGCAGTCAACAACCGGGTGAGGACGGCGATCATGCAGATTAGTTTCCTGAGACCGTATTTCATAGTGTGTGAAGAAATTCTTTGGGTAGGCTACCCATAGAGCAACAGCAGATTGGGTGGCTGGTCTCAGAAGATACCGAAGGTGAAGAAGCCAGATGTGAAGGTCCTGACGTGTTGTAAGGTCAGTTGCGCTTCCTTCCAAATTCTCTAAAATGAAGTGGGAGGATGCCTACGGTTGAGAAATGAATATTCAGTTCTCTGGCAAAATCTCTGGTGGACATTCCTGCAGTCATGCAGTTCCATACATGTAAGCTTACTCAAAACTTGAGACATCTATAGCATTGTGTTGTGTGACAAAACTGTACATTTAGAGTGGCCTTTTGTGGTCCCCCACCTGTATAATGATCTGGCAGTATCTTGGCAAAGGAGAAACATTAACAGGGATGTAAACACATTTTTAACATTTAAGAGAAATAATCTTTTCTGCGTGTGGAGAATTTCAGGGATTTCATGTCATGAACATGGGACCAACACTTTGCATGTGTTTATAATTTTGTTCAGTGTTATACCTAAACCCAAAATTATGCAACATCAAATACCCCTGTGTCAAAACATAGGCACTCCTTCACTCCAGAACTGTTTGTGCCATGAGTGACAGCAGCCAAACGACTGTTGATGTGTTTTAGCCCACAGTTCTATGCAGAAATGTTCAACTCAACGACATTGGTTGCTTGTTTCTGGGCCTGCCACAAGATCTGAGTTAATATTTTTGTTTGCATTTGGGCAATCTGATGTAAAACCGCCCTTGTGTTTTGATCAATATTTTTCTCCTTAACTCATGTGAGCTTCTGCTTCGGCACATGGATGGTCTTACATTCTCCTTGATAATTCTTTTAGAAATAGGAGAATTTAGGGTTCATTCAATGATGGCAAGTTGTCTACCTCCTGAGGCAGATAAGTATCCTCTAACCATTACGCCGTCTTTGTACCCATTCAGAGCAAATAAATTGCTGTTGATGCATTGTTAAGGCCTATACCCTAAGTTAATGGAATGTATATATTTTATGTTTATTCACATTGACATTAGTCTTGTAGTCAAATTATATGTTGAAAATGTGACTGAAACAGAGGTCAATAATTTTGCTCCCTAGTTTGCTCATATTTTAAGTGTCACATAAATCATTATGGAACAGCTTGATTTGGTCTGCACAGTAAACACGATTACATACAAATATAAATTACAATTAAAAGTTAGGTACGTCCACATTTCATTCCATTTCCTTGTTTTAAGAAATATTTTGCATCTAAACCGCTTTGATGGGTAAAATGAAGATGAGACCCCAGACCCGCACTTTTGTGACTCTAAAACAAATATTTGTTTCCTGAATTAATGGCAAGAGGGAAATTCATCAGGTGTAAAGGAATACGGTTACACCCCTAATTCATACATATCACTGTTATGCAGATGACACTCCATTTTTTTTCTCCTTCCCTGCTTCTAATACCAAGGTGACAACATGCATCTCTGCATGCCAGGCTGACATCTCTTGGATGGTGGCCTACCACTTCTAGCTTAACCTTGACAAGACTGAGCTGCTCTTCTTTCACAGGATGGCCTGTAGGACATATCCATCATGGTTGACTGCTCAGTGTCGTCCTCACAGAGGTCAAAGAACTTAGGAAATAATGTTCTCTGCTAACGTCAAGGCTGTGATTCTCACCAGCAGGTTCATGCTCTACAACATTTGCAGAGTACAACCTTACCTCACGCAGGAAACAGCCCATAAACTCATCTAGGCACGTCATCTCACATTTGGATTACTGCAACTCACTGTTAGTAGGGCTCCTGGTGTGTGCAATCAAACCCCTGCAACTTATTCAGAATGCAGTGGCCCATCTAGTTTTAAATCTTCCCAAGTTCTCCCAAGTAACCCCGCTTCTTCAAGCACTCCACCAGCTTCCAGTTGAAGCTTGCATCTGGTACAAGGCCATGGTTTCTGCCTACGGAGCAACAAGAGGAGACTCTCCTCTATACATTAAGACAACGCACAAACCCTACCTACCAACACATGCTCTGTTTTTTTCAGCTACCCCAGTGCTCTTGCCCGTTCCGCCCCTTCGGGTAAGTTCCCCATCACCGGAGTCAAAACCCCAATGGTGGAACTAGCTTTCCCTGGAGGTTAGGATAGCAGAGTTTCTGCCCATCTTCAGAAAACAAACCCGAAAGCTCCCCTTTTCATAGATTAGCCACCATTAGATTCCTCTGTTGTCTTATTGTAAGCTTTGAATATTACAGTAGGTCTTATGTTTATTTGTATGGTCTTCTTTCAGACATTAATTTTGCTAGAGCAGCTCTTCTAAAATGTATGTACTTACTGTAAGTCACTCTGGATAACAGTGTCTGTGTAAAAACTAAAATGTAAATCTAATGCATATATTTGAAAATGTTAATAGCCCATCAAGAAAATCCCTTCTGTGTGTCATTGTCTTCTGCTGGGTCTGACCATCATCATTCTTAAACACTTGTATGAGGTTAAGAAGTGTTTGTTTCTTTTTAGACCACAAAGTTCCACTCTTAAATTTTTTTATTGAACATTCTTCCAGGAGTCTTGTCGATGTAGGTTCTTTCAGGGAAACACAGTTTTTGGACGACATGGGACTTGTTATTTCTTGGGGATGCTTTGTTGCCTCAGGACTTGCACAACTCTCCATTAGCATTAGGAATTAATGCGGATCAAATCACGATTCAACATTATGTAAGTAAAATATGTAACCTACATACTGGATGTAGCAGTACATTAACATGACAATTTAGCCGTTTAGAAGAAGCTCCCTTCCAGACCCAGAGCTAATGAATTCTTCTCCAGATAGCCAGGTGAGACAAACATCTGAAGTTTCACCATTGGATTATAATCATACACAATAAAATATACCGTAAAATACAGTGCTAAATATATACAAATAGATACAAATGTCTGTCTTGTCACAATCCCCGTCATGCTGCGAGGTTTTCTTTTATCTGTCTGAAGCGTCATGCTGTCACAGCTCTGTTTCATACTGTCTGTTTCCCTGTCTATTTTCTGGACCATGGGACTATACAGAGACCTCTGTTTCATACTGTCCGTTTCCCCGTCTATTTTCTGGACCATGGGACTATACAGAGACCTCTGTTTCATACTGTCCGTTTCCCCGTCTATTTTCTGGACCTTGGGACTATACAGAGACCTCTGGTTTATACTGTCTGTTTCCCTGTCTATTTTCTGGACCTTGGGACTATACAGAGACCTCTGTTTCATACTGTCCGTTTCCCCGTCTATTTTCTGGACCTTGGGACTATACAGAGACCTCTGGTTTATACTGTCTGTTTCCCTGTCTATTTTCTGGACCTTGGGACTATACAGAGACCTCTGGTTTATACTGTCTGTTTCCCTGTCTATTTTCTGGACCTTGGGACTATACAGAGACCTCTGGTTTATAGTGTCTGTTTCCCTGTCTATTTTCTGGACCTTGGGACTACACAGAGACCTCTGGTTTATACTGTCTGTTTCCCTGTCTATTTTCTGGACCTTGGGACTATACAGAGACCTCTGGTTTATACTGTCTGTTTCCCTGTCTATTTTCTGGACCTTGGGACTATACAGAGACTTCTGGTTTATACTGTCTGTTTCCCTGTCTATTTTCTGGACCTTGGGACTATACAGAGACCTCTGGTTTATAGTGTCTGTTTCCCTGTCTATTTTCTGGACCTTGGGACTACACAGAGACCTCTGGTTTATACTGTCTGTTTCCCTGTCCATTTTCTGGACCTTGGGACTATACAGAGACTTCTGGTTTATACTGTCTGTTTCCCTGTCTATTTTCTGGACCTTGGGACTATACAGAGACCTCTGGTTTATACGTTGCATTGTATAGATGAATGAGCGACCTGTGTGCATAGTGCTTGAACACACAGTTTGAAACCTTCATCACATCCTGCACAAAGACCAACACTGATGCAGTCAATTTCTCCTCGACTCTGACCCAGGAGAGACTGACATGCATGTCATTGACATTGGCCCTCTGCGTACATCAAAGTGCAATACAATCTGCTCTTTCCCGGACTAACTGCTTAGGTCATTATTTTCCACACCCAATCACAAAACTGTGTAATAGCCGAGGTATGTCAAAACCGGGCCGATTAAACCTGCTAGCTGAGGTGACAAAAAAGCAGACTAATAGCTGTTCTGTATCAGAGAATTCCTAAGGAGAATGTCAGGTCATCCATCCGTAAGCTGAAGCTGAAGGGCAGCTGGGTCAGGCAGCAGGACAATGATCCAAAACACACAAGCAAGTCTACATCAGATAGTGGCTGAAAAGCAACACATTTAAAGTTTGGGAATGGCTCAGTGAAAGTCTAGACCTAAATCCAATTGAGATAATGTCGCGGGACCTGAAACGAGAACAGATTCAGGTCAGATTAGGCTACTTGCCGCCATCTGCTGATTTAATACTGTAATAGCGATTCAATCTTCCAAACATTTCACTGACTTGCTTCAGCATCTGAGTGGTAGAGGACATGTTTACTGGTCAGCATCTAACCATTTTTTTTAGCGAATTAATTCTCTGATGTACTGCCATTACTCACAGATGTACAGTCCTAATAAATAATATACCCAAATGTACAAAAAGCCTAAAACGTTTTACCTGGTAAGCCTTTCACTTCGACACCTCTCTTCCCTTCCCATCACCTAAAACATATTAGACAACCTATTGGAGGAGAAAGCCATAGGTCCCTCCCACTTGACCAGCTCTTCTAATGGGGTTTGAGAAGGCCACATTGAGAGACAGTGATGGCCCAAAATGTAACAGATTTTTTCCATATCACTACAAGTTCTCTAAAGATCCTGTTTTGTAAGCCATGCTACCATGCATTTTTTGTAACATGAACACTGTATCAATTATTACTGTGTAATTTTGATCAAGTTCCACAGTTCAAAGTACTGCAATTGAATAATGTCTCCTTTATGAATGAATTTCAGTCAGTATATCAGCATACAACAGCAAACTCATTCAGCTAGGAGCAATGTTGGGATAACATCTAGAAAATAGATTGGCATGTTTACCTTATGGGCAAAGGTTATTAGAAAATATAAGGTATGTGTGTTTTTGATAGTAATATTTCAAGTTGCAAAGCAATATTTCTTTGCATTTGCAGTTTGGCTTGACATATTATGCATAGTCTATTTTGCACGTGGGTTCTAATGTTGCCATGACATTTCCTTAAGCTGTAATGTTGTATTTCTTTTGGAAAAGCAGTTTCTGCCTACCTTCTTACTAAACTGTCTTTGTTTTGATGTATTTCTGAACCCTTTTAAGACTTTTTCCTGGTAGATGTCGTTTAAGAGCCCTTTTCCAAGGGAGGGAGTTTGAAGAGGAGCTATTTATGGGCCAGTTATGGGCTTTGTTATGAGAAGTGGCCAATACTCTGTTGTGCTAATCCAAAACCTAGTGTATGGAACGCCATTTGCGAATCAAATGTATATTTAACACATTCAATTAGACACTGATTACTGTAAATGGCTAGCTAGTAGCTATACAGAAGCCTAACCTATAATGACCGTAAACTCGTTTTTTTGTCTGTGTACAACTCTAAGAACATTGGCGGTGTTCTTAGAGTATACTAGACCTACTTGTTTGTCAATCAACATAATATATTTTTGTTGTTAGTTTTTCTCGTAATTATTGTATTTCTTCACAAAGTTCTATCAAGCACATTAGTTGGGAAAGAGCAATTTGTTTTGTTGCCCTCACTCTAACCTGCTGAGAGAGCAGTTTGTTTCCAGACACAAGTCCAACACTTCAAGTGATTTATGATGTTAGACATGTTGATTTATGATGTTAGACATGTTGATTGCAGTTTGTCCATGTTTTGTCCCTAGCTGGATTTGAAACCCGGTCTCCTGTGTGGCAGACTGCATCTCTAACCACTACGCAATTTAACAATGGGCGGGTTGATGGGGCAGGCAGTGACATTCGCTCCTCTTGGCCGGCTCCGCTTACGTGGTCCGGCAAAAATAGACTCTTAGCTTTCATTTCACACCCAGTTTGGCATGCGCTTGTGATCTTCACATGTTTGTGCTCATGGGTCCTTCTACATGGAAATGCCCTTCTATCAAGCCAAAAGTGGATACATGGAATAATCGATTTTGATGCTTGATGCTAGGCTACCGGATGGTTGGGCTATATTTACTTGTCTCGTAAATGGATGAAAAGACATCTGCTTGGCCTACATTTCACAAGTGCAATCAATGCAAGGCAATCTAGTGTGGCAGAGGGGCCAGACTGTAGTGCAAATGTACTGCAAAATTCTTACATGAATACATCAGTGAATACATTGGCATAAACCCTTTACCAAATAGAAGTTGTGAACAAGATGTTTTGGATTGGGTTGGTGGTAAGATAATAAAAAAAATAAACCTTTAAAAACATTTTGCATTTAATCGAAATCATTTAATCATTATATATAACAGATTTTGCAGCCCATAATCTGAAGTATGTGCGATTTATACTTTAAAAACATGCATAAATTACTTGTACATGACTTCTTACTCTCTGAAAGCCGGCCTAGATGTAGACAAAATCAGCCACTACTGTTGTTCTCGGGGTTGTGGTCATTTAGCAGTGCAGATCAATTATTTTTTATTTCCTGTCATGGAATACATACCACCAAACCTGACAAATGTGAACAATATCATCAACCCGACAGATTAAGAAAGTTATGTTAAACTTCAGAAAATGCGAAGTGTGAGAAGGACTTCGGCAAGCATATAGCATAAACCATTTTAGGATAAATCTGAATGTACAATTCAGTAAATTGTAGACTCCACTTTAGCATAAATGTTACGTCTGCCAAATACAAATACATTTATGTATGTTGAAAATGATACACACCAAACACATTTTTACAAAACATTTATTTTTTCAACTGAACTGGTGGAGAGAGAGAGAGGTGGGGAAGGGAAGAATGAATTCATTATTAAAGAATGTGTTATCTGGATAAATACGCTATTTCACCGTTCTCAGGGTAGAAATACCTATGGTAAGTATCTTGGGAAACCTGACAGCTGTGCTGCACTCCCCTTGTCTCTCTCTCTGTGGGTGTCTTTGTAAAAAAAAACTGCCACACTTTACCTATCTGCCTGAGACAGAAAAGAGAATGTTTCATTGCAGTATATTTCTGTAATACATTCATGTTCGTCAGTGTATCACTATGTTGGTGGAAGAGTTAAATATTTTTATTCTGAGACAGGTTGGGTGCATTTAGGGACAGCACAGGATCACACACTTAGATTGTGGGATGAAAATTCATCCAGATTCAGGTCAAATGTTGTTGACGTTAGCGTTGCTAGCTGCCATTAAATGCAAGGATTGGCTAGACCATGTTGGCGGTAACCTTACAACTTTCTATGTCATCACATTTTGGTAGATAATTTAGCTAGCATATTATATTGATTTTGTAGCAAGCATTCTAAAATGTGCTATATTTGTAGATATTTTAATAACTCACTATTGATTGATTTGTACTATGTTGTCTATATGTGCATAATCCATGAGTAGAATAACTATCATACCTCAGTTAATTTTGAAATCAGGTGGTATTAATGACATGGGGCACAAATTGGCACAAGTATGACATAGCAATTTTCATGGTCCTTTTTGGCTTACAAATCATGGAATTTCCAATTTAACATCCTTTTATGCTGGTACTTTATTTCTGCAGAAGACACTTGTAAACTCATATTCATGGGATACGGGTATCACATTTCACGCTTCAGTAAGGGTAGAGAAACTAACTATTAAACAAATGAGCTAGAAAGCTAGCTGCTTACATGATTTGTCACTTTTCAAACGTTAGCTAGCTATGTAAGTTATGGCGCAAAGTTGCACACAATGATTAAAATAATGTTGTCACTAATAGTGCTGGTGAAAGGTTAGAAATTAGTATTGAACTTTTTTCTCCAACCCACTTGTAGCTCTGTTGTGTATAGCTAGTCTTAGCTAACATTAAATAGTTAATTTGTATGTTCAGCACTGTTGCTGACGTTTGTAATTACAGCTACCCCCACACCTATCATCACCCTCTCCAAACAAGCTATTTCATGTTGAATGAATCAACAAATAGAATAAAAATACAAACTAGCTAGCAACCACGTAAAAAACCTAGCTAGCTAGTTTCCAGCTTAAAAAACTGCCACATGGCCAATCCAGAGCTAGCTAACATCAACTCTCTTGTTGTGATAGAATATGATTGGGGTTAGAATCTACACAAGGCCTGATGTAGGACCCCAGAAATAAATGAGGTCATGAGTCGAAGGCATGAGTTGCAGCCAACTCATAATTGATTTGAATCAACATTGATTGGAACTCAACATTTTCTTGCACCCCTCTGCAAGTCAAAAAGGTATACTGTCTTTGCCAACTACCTGTCCCTTTCTCTGTGTCTCCTCTCTGGACACCTGCAAGAACTTTAGTTTCCTGAGCAACACTGTCAAAGAAGGACCTGAGGCGACCCTCTTTACTAAAAGAACAATTTTATAAAACAAGATAATTTTCTATTTGCCTGGCTTTACTTCAAAATGCTCAAGTCATCACAATGGCATAGGCATCATGCAAGCAGGCGGAATTCTACAAAATCTTTGATTTTAGAATTGAATGCCTTAGTGCTGTATTCATAAAGCATAAGTGTAGGAATGCGCTGATGTAGATCAAGGTCTACGCTTATGTTGTCATTTATACTCAAAAGTTAACATGTACATTATATTCTAAACCGTGGGTAGTATGTGTATTTAGATCTGTAGAATAGGATTTTGGCACTGTTCAGACCTGTTTCATATTACTATGAGTAATAGAGGAAATTATGAGGTAGATTTTTCTATATACTATATTACCTGAGTACAGATATAAAGCAATATTCTATTACCTATGGTCCTGACATTATCCCTGAATAGTAATTATCATCACTGATGTATAAGCTTTTTTTGTTTTATAATTTAATTTTCATTTAAATGTTTTTTTACACATTTTGTGAGCTTCAGGTACAAATAATTAGAAATGTTAAGAGAGTATGTACACCGATCAGCCATAACATTATGACCACCTGCCTAATATTGTGTAGGTCCCTCTTTTGCCGCCAAAACAGCGCTGACCTGTCGAGGCATGGACTCCACTATACCTCTGAAGGTGTGCTGTGGTATCTGGCACCACATCGTCAGCAGCAGATCCTTCAAGTCCTTCAAGTTGTGAGGTGGGGCCTCCATGGATCAGACCTGTTTGTCCAGCACATCCCACAGATGCTCGATGGGATTGAGATCTGGGGAATTTGGAGGCCAAGTCAATACCTTGAACTCGTTGTTGTGTTTCCAAACCATTCCTGAACAATTTTTGCTTTGTGGCAGGGAGCATTATCCTGCTGAAATAGGCCAATGCCATCAGGGAATACCATTGCCGTGAAAGGGTGCACATGGTCTGCAACAATACTCAGGTAGGTGGTATGTGTCACGTCCACATGAATGGCAGGACCCAAGGTTTCCCAGCAGAACATTGCCCAAAGCATCACACTGCCTCCGCTGGCTTGCCTTCCTCCCATAGTGCATCCTGGTGCCATGTGTTCTCCAGGTAAGCGACGCACACGCACCCGGCCATCCACGTGATGTAAAAGGAAATGTGATTCATCAGACCAGGCCACCTTCTACCATTGTTCCGCGGTCCAGTTTTGATACTCTTAAGGGAACACATAATCATCACAGTATAACACCAAGTCAATTATCAATCTGTCCAGTTAAGAAGCATAAGCGATTGTGAATCAATGTCACCTGTTTTGGTGCAAATGAAAGTGACAACAGATGCACTGCAGAGGCAACAGCAAGACAACCCCCAAAAAGGCAATGGTTTTGCAGGTGGTGGCCACAGACAATTGCTTTATCCTTAACCTTCCTGACTGATTCTTCTCTAGTTTTGCGTTCTGCTAATGTCCTTGTCACTACTGGTAGCATGAGGCGGTACCTGCAGCCTATTCAGGTTGCACAGGCAGTCCAGCTCCTCCAGGATGGCACATCCATACGTGCCATCGCAAGGTTTGCTGTGTCCCCCAGTACAGTCTGAAGAGCATGGAGGAGATATTAGGAAACAGGCCGTTACACGAGGAGAGCTGGACAGGGCCGTAGAAGGGCATCAACCCAGCAGCAGGACCGGTCTGCTTCTTTGTACAAGGAGGAACAGGAGGAGCACTGCCAGAGCCCTACAAAATGTCATCCAGTGGGCTACTGGTGTTCATGTTTCTGACCAAACTGTCAGAAACAGACTCCATGAGAGTGGCATGAGGGCCCGATGTCCTCTAGTGGGGCATGTGTTCACAGCCCATCACCAATACCAGAATTGGCAGGTCTACCATTGGTGCCCCGTTCTCTTCACAGATGAGAGCAGGTTCACCCTGAGCACATGTGACAGATGTGAAAGAGTCCGGAGACGCTATAATGAACATTATGCTGCCTGCAACATCATCCAAAATGACCGGTTTGGTGGTGGGTCAGTGATGGTCTGGGGAGGGATATCCTTGGAGGGTCACACAGACCTCCACTTGCTACCCAACGGTACCCTGACTGCTGTTAGGTACCAGGATGAAATCCTCAGACCCATCGTCAGGCCTTATGCAGGTGCAGTGGGCCCTGGGTTCCTCCTGGTGCAGGACAATGAGAGTGTGTAGGCAGTTCCTGGATGATGAAGGCATTGATGCCTTTGACTGGCACTCACGTTCCAGAGACCTGTATCCAATTGAGAACCTCTGGGGCGTTATTTATCTGTTCTGGACCCAGTATATTTTCGCACCACGTGGTTGTGACTGGTACTACTAAGTGATCAACTTCCTGTTTCAATAATTGAGATTCAAGGAGGTGTTTCATTTAATGGACAAGAAAAGCAGGTGTGAAATATGGGGTGAACATCCATTCGCATCCTCTTCTGTGTATGTCTCTAGGGAGCTTTATCTGTAAGTGTTTTTGTTATCTATACAGATCTAGTTTCTATTCATTTTTGGAAAATTGCATTATTTAGATCTAGATTAATACTTTGTCAATACTGGTAGCATGGATGCTAAGCTATTATATATAGCTAATGTTTAGCTAGGTAGGTACTAATGTTAGCTATTCATTTGTATGACATTTGACACAATTCTTATGCGAACAGTATATGCGTTAAGCTTTTATTTTGTACTGTAATTTAGCGAATATGTAATATTTACAAGTATGTCCTTGTTATTTGTATTTGCAATTTCACACTATTTTCCAAGTAAAATCTGTAAACGAAGTCCTACTCCTCTGACAGTTATTTGGAGTGTCTAGCTTGCTGGATAGCTGAATAGTAGGAACATTCTATAAGACCAAAACAGTATAGGTGCATCCCACACCGCCAAGTAGCACCACAGACTGTCCAGGAGCTCACTGATGCCCTGATCCAGGTCTGGGAGGAGATCCCCCAGGACACCATCCGCCATCTCATCAGGAGCATGCCCAGACGTTGTCAGGAGTGCATACAGGCACGTTGGGGCCATACACACTACTGAGTCACATTATGAGTTGCTGTGATGAAATTCACGCAAGTTGGAATAGGGTGTGATTTCAATTGTTTACTTTGATTTTCGGCGTGAATTTGAATCCAGCCCTCAATCGGTTGGTGATTTTGGTTTCCATTGGCCATTGTTATGTCATTTTGTTCTCAATGAATTACAGCAAAGATTTTGATCTTTAATATATTTCATTCATCGAGACTCGATGTGTGACTTAAGTGTTCCCTTAATTTTTTTGAGCAGTGTATACATACAAATATTGTCCTTCAATACTTCAAAGAAAGTAAGATACACTTCTGTTGGTAAGCCATCGAGCCCTGGTGACATACTGGTCTGAAATTGCTTATTAGATTCAATAAGTTCTTATACTGTTATTAGGCCATTTCCCTGATCTCTGTGCATTTGTTGATTTTGCTTTACCATCCCAAAAAAATCTTTACAGTTCACTTCATTCAATGGATAAATTGGAGATTGTAGGGAGAACATTTCCACAAAATATTTTGTTTCCTGCTTTAAAATGTCATTAAGTCGTGGACGACTCCGTGTTCTGTGACATAACTCTTTCCTTTTCCTTGTAGGCAGTCATTTTAAATAGGGCTGTAAGATTTGGATAAAATATTGAATTGCGATATTTTTGACAAATATTGCAATTACGGTTATGATTTGAGATTTTCAAACATGGGTGTAAACAGTGTAGATAATCTCACTTCGAAATAGAGATCGTAGCCTACATAATGTGCAATTAAACTGAATAAAAATCGAGTTAAAGTTATGTGTTTTCTATTTTACACTTATTACAAATTTGAAGCCTGTGTCGAACTATTCGTTTAACTGTTAATTTAATGCAATGGTGTTTGCAGCGTTTGCTATGTTTGTGCTGTTATCATAGCTGGTTAGGCAAAACTTCTCAACCCTTGAGGTTTATTTTCTCCCATATTATGTACATGCCCATTACCTCGCGTAAAGCGCATCTCATTCACCTTTCTTTGGGGGGCTGTAATCGAAATATCGCTATTTCGATTATAATTTGATAAATAGTGCAGCCCTAATTTGTAACATATAACTTTTCCAAGTAGGTCTAACTAATCTTAACACTGGCGAAGAGGCACTGGGAGAATCATCACTCTGGGAAATAGAGCCATGCAGCTTTTGAGTGTTTTCTTTTTGGTCTTTAGCTTTAAACTGGTAATTAGGGGACTATTGTTGAAAGGGTCCTCACGAATCCTCAATAATTCTGAAATATGAATATGAATTCAAGACTCACATTCACATCAGCTTTCTTTTTGGGGCTTGCAGTGAGGAGTAAAGGACCGTCATTCATTGCTTTTAATAAGACGAATAATAGGAGTTAGAGACTAACCTTTTCTTACATCAGAGGCAACGGTAGCGACTTTTCCTATTCTGTTCACGCAGTCTGCCTCTCTGCAACGATGGAGACCTTTCATTGGGCAGTCTCATTGTTTTCTGCTCCAAATCAGAGAAACCCTTTCCTTCTGGAAAAAAGGGAAAAGAGCGGATGCTTTTGTTGGACACTCGGCTGCTTATGAAATATAATATATTAAGCAAAACCTTTTTGTAAGTGCAGCGATGGCTGAGTTTGAATGAGAGCAATAAACGTAGTGAGGAGATAAAATTCATTAACGCTCAGTCATTCCACAATGAAACGTCTACGTATGCACTCTACCACCCCCTGCAAATGGAATCATGAAAATTATTCACAATTTTAGCTCTTAAAACAGTAAAGAGATACTATTCCTTCTTTGTCACATCTTGCTCTAATATGAATCTCTAAAATTAAGGAAACGATTTAAGAATATCACACGTTGTTCACAGTACCTGTTTTATTTTTATACTGTATCTTTATGTAGATTCTGCATTGCTTTAATAAGTATAAAAATTCAACATGTTTATACTTCATATTTTTCGTGATTTTGGGTGAAAGGAAATTGGGCTGGGAATTTTATTTTATAAGAAAATGTGCCAATAAACTAATAAATATACTGCTCAAAAAAATGAAGGGAACACTTAAATCACACATAGGGTCTTGATGAACAAAATATATTAAAGATCAAAATCTTTACTGTACATTGTGTAATTCGTTGAGAACAAAATGATGTAACAACAGTCAATGGAAACCAAAATCACCAACCGATTGAGGGCGGCATTCAAACTCACACCGAAAATCAAAGTAAACAATTGAAATTACAAGCTCTTCCAACTTGTGTGAATTTCATCATGGCAACTCATAATGTGACTCAGTAGCGTGTATGGCCCCCATGTGCCTGTATGCACACTCGACAATGTGTGGGCATGCTCCTGATGAGATGGCGGATGGTGTCCTGGGGGATCTCCTCCCAGACCTAGATCAGGGCATCTGTGAAATCCTGGACAGTCTGTGGTGCTACGTGGCTGTGTAGGGTACACCAATACATAACATCCCAGTTGAATTCAGGTCTGGGGAATGTGAGGCCCAGTCAATGGCATCAATGCCTTCGTCATCCAGGAACTGCCTACACACTCTGGCCACGAGATCGGGCATTGTCCTGCGCCAGGAGGAACCCAAGGCCCACTGCACCAGTGTAAGGTTTGTGATGGGTCTGAGGATTTCATCCCAGTACCTAACAGCACTCAGGGTACCGTTGGCTAGCACGTGGTGGTCTGTGCGACCCTTGCTGGATGATGTTGCAGGCAGCATAACGTTCACCACAGCGTCTCCAGACCCTTTCACGTCTGTCACATGTGCTCAGTGTGAACCTGCTCTCATCTGTGAAGAGAACGGGGTGCCAATGGCGGACCTGCCAATTCTGGTGTTCTCTGGCGAATGCCAATCAAGCTGCAAACCTTGTGACGGCGCATATGGATGTGCCATCCTGGACGAGCTAGACTGCCTGTGCAACCTGAATAGGCTGCAGGTACCACCACATGCTACCTGTAGTAACAAGGACACTAGCAAAACGCAAAACTAGAGAAGAATCAGTCAGGAAGGATAAGGAGAAAGCAATTATCTGTGGTCACCACCTGCAATAATCAATTTTTGTGAGAATCATCTCACAAAAATGGATTAGGGATTGCAGCGTCATGATTTTCACAGAAGCATGGCTTAACAACAACATACCCGAAAACGTAATTGAGCTGGATGGCCGACGTCTTCAGAGCGGATCGGACTGAAATGGATTCAGGTAAGATTAGAGGTGGTGGACTGTGCATTTATGTAAACAACACATGCTGTACAAACACTAACTTAACCGAGAGACACTGCTCTACCAATCTGGAATACCTGATGATTAGATGCAAGCCTTTTTACTTGCCTCTGGAGTTTACATCTATTGTTGTTATGGCAGTCTACATACCCCCGGATGCTAATGCTAAGCTAGCAATGAAAGAACTGCAGGCTGCCATTAGCAAACAGCAGACAGAACACCCAGATGGTGTTTTGGTGATTGCAGGGGATTTTAATCATTCACATCTGAAAACTTTTTTTCCCAAAATTCCACCAAAATGTCTCCTGCCCCACCAGAGGAGACAATACATTAGACCATGTGTACACAAACATTCCGGAGGCTTACAAAGCCATTCCCCTCCCCCACCTGGGGCAGTCTGACTGTCTTTCACTATTTCAACTCCCCAAGTACTCACCCCTTATCAAACGTGTGAAACCATCAGTGAGGACAGTTAAAGTGTGGCCAGAAGGGTCAGACTCACTTCTACAGCACCAGTTTTAACACAGTCAAGGGTGGCTTAAATTTGTTTGCCACTCAAGCCACCCTTGACTCCCATAAGGACATTGAAACAAATGCGTCCTCCGTTCTGGATTACATCAAATCAACATCTGCACCAACATGTCACCACCCATAAACTAATAAAGACTTTTCCCAACCAGAAGCTGTGGATGAACAGAGAGGTCCGACAACTGCTTAAGGCATGTGACGCTGCTTTCAGATACGGAGGAGGCCTACAGCTAATCCAGGGCCAACCTGAAAAGGGGCATCAAGATGGCTAAAAATTACCACAAATTGTGGATCGAGGAACATGTCCACAACAACTCCGAACCCTGATGCATATGGTAGGGCATCCAAGCCATCACTGACTACCGGCCAAAGATCCCTATCCCCCCAGCCAGCGACGACTCCTTCACCGATTAGTTAAACAGGTTAAACAGACGTCCCCCCTCCTCAGACTATCCACCACAGAAATGTCGTCTGCACTGAGCAGGGTGAATGCACGCAAGGCTGCTGGTCCTAATGGCGTCCTTGGGCTTGTGCTCAGAGCATGTGTTGGGCAGCTGGCCGAGGTCTTTACCGACATTTTCAAAATGTCACTAGCCCAGGCGGTTGTCCCAACTTGCTTCAAGACCGCAGCCATTGAGCCAGTGCTGAAGCAGTAGACTGCATCTAGCCTGAATGACGTCCTTCCGGTTGCACTCACCCCTACAATCATAAAGTGCTTCGAAAGACTAGTTCTGGTCCACCTTATGACCTGCCTCCCCCCAAAACTGGATCCCTACCAGTTTGCCTACCGATCGAACAGGTCTACAGAGGATGCCATCTCCACGGCTTTACACTCTGCCCTGACCCATTTGGACAAAACCAGCACCTACAGTGGATATAAAAATTCTACACACCCCTGTTAAAATGCCAGGTTCTTGTGATGTAAAAGAATGAGATAAATCATGTCAGAACTTTTTCCACCTTTAATGTGACCTATAACATGAACAATTCAATTGAAAAACAAACTGAATTCTTTGAGGGGGAAAAATAAAAAATAAAAAACTCACAATAACCTGGTGGCATAAGTGTGCACACCCTTAAACTAATACTTTGTTGAAGCACCTTTTGATTTTATTACAGCACTCAGTCTGTTTGGGTAGGAGTCTATTATCATGGCACATCTTGACGTGACAATATTTGCCCACTCTTCTTTGCAAAAGCGCTCCAAATCTGTTCGATTGCGAGGACATCTCCTGTGCACAGCCCTCTTCAGATCACCCCACAGATGTTCAATTGGATTCAGGT
>JACXGI010000008.1:169578-237468 GCA_016801175.1 Esox masquinongy
CCTACCCCATAGCCCATTCATATGAAGAATACGGGATATTGTTGTCACATGTAGCACACAGCCAGTACATGCCAGAAATTCCTGCAGTTCCTTTAATGTTGCTGTAGGCCTCTTGGAAGCCTCCCTGACCAGTTTTCTTCTCGTCTTTTCGTCAATAACCTTTTATAACCCTTTTATACAGGTAATGAGCTGAGATTAGGAGCACACTCTTAAAGGGAGGGCTCCTAATCTCAGCTTGTTACCTGTCTAAAAGACACCTGTCCACAGAAGCAATCAATCAATCAGATTCCAAACTCTCCACCATGACCAAGACCAAAGAACTGTCCAAGGATGTCAGGGACAAGATTGTAGACCTACACAAGGCTGGAATGGGCTACAAGACAGCTTGGTGAGAAGGTGACAACAATTGGTACGAATATTCGCAAATGGAAGAAACACAAAAGAACTGTCAATCTCCCTCGGTCAGGGGCTCCATGCAAGATCTCACCTTGTGGAGTTGCAATGATCATGAGAACGGTGAGGAATCAGCCCAGAACTACATGGGAGGATCTTGTCAATGATCTCAAGGCAGCTGGGACCATAGTCACCAAGAAAACAATTGGTAACACAATACGCTTTGAAGGACTGAAATCCTGCAGCGCCCGCAAGGTCCCCCTGCTCAAGAAAGCACATGTACTGGCCCGTCTGAAGTTTGCCAATGAACATCTGAATGATTCAGAGGAGAACTGGGTGAAAGTGTTGTGGTCAGATGAGACCAAAATCGAACTCTCTGGCATCAACTCAGCTCGCTGTGTTTGGAGGAGGAGGAATGCTGCCTATGACCCCAAGAACACCATCTCCACCGTCAAACATGGAGGTGGAAACATTATGCTTTGGGGGTGTTTTTCTGCTAAGGGGACAGGACAACTTCACAGCATCAAAGGGACGATGGACGGGGCCATGTCCCGTCAAATCTTGGGTGAGAACCTCCTTCCCTCAGCCAGGGCATTGAAAATGGGTCGTGGATGGGTATTCCATTTTATTGTACAACACAGGGAACAGGCAAAAAGGGAAAATGGTAAAAGGCACAGGTCGATACACGGGTAGGCTGGATGGCTGGGCAGAGGCACAGGAGAGCAGGCGAAACAGGTAATCCAGGAGTAACAGGCAAGCAGGTAAAAAAGGCTGGTGGAAGGCAAAAGCACAGGCAAGGGTCAGGCAAAATGTTTGTCGACAAACGTGAGGAGATCAAAGAACCAAGCGGGATATTCCAACTAGAGTTGGAAAAACGGCTCAGTATGTATCCATGACAAAACAATACCTCACAAGGAACTAGTGATAAGGGGAGAGCTAAATAGGGAGTGTAAATGGGGAACAGGTGTTAGTACTCATGTGACTGGGATCTGGGGTGTGAGCTGTGTTCAGGACAGGGAGGTTGTGTATGTGCATGCGATGGACCTGCAGGCAGGGGGACGTGGCTGTGCAGGGTGAGGACAAGGGTAGTGAGAGGACCTTACATATAAATATTCAGTGCCCTCCATAAGAATTGGGACAGTAAAGACAAAATTAATATTTTTGCTGTACACTCAAGGCATACAGTGGATATAAAAAGTCTACACACTCCTGTTAAAATGCCAGGTTTTCGTGATGTAAAAGAATGAGACAAAGATAAATCATGTCAGAATGTTTTCCACTTTTAATGTGACCTATAATGTGAACAATTCAATTGAAAAACAAACTGAAATCTTCGAGGGGGAAAAATGAAAAACGCAAGATCAAAGGATGAATATGACACAAAAATACAGAATGTCACCTTTTATTTCTGACTTTTTCAATGCCTTTACATTACCCATCAAAGGTTTGCGGTCACTTCGAAATATCCTGGTTTTTGAAAGAAAAGCACATTTTTGTTCTATAAAATAACATCAAATTGATCAGAAATAGTGTAGACATTGTTAATGTTGTAAATCACTATTGTAGCTGGAAATAGATTTTTTTATGGAATTTCTACATAGATGTACAGAGGCCCATTATCAGCAACATCAGTTCTGTGTTACAACAGCACGTTGTGTTTGCTAATCCAAGTTCATTTTAAAAGGCTGATTCATCATTAGAAAACCCTTTTGCAACGATATTAGCACGGCTGAAAACTATGGTGCTGATTAAAGAATCAATAAAACTGGCTTTCTTTAGACTAATTTAATATCTGGAGCGTCAGCAATTGTGGATTTCAGGCTCAAATGGCCAGAAACATAGAACTTTCTTCTGAAGCTCATCAGTCTATTCTTGTTCTGAGAAATGAAGGCTATTCCATGAGAGAAATTGCCAAGAAACTGAAGATCTTATATAACACTTTGTACTACTCCCTTCATAGAACAGTGCAAACTGGCTCTAACCAGAATGGAAAGAGAAGTGGGAGGCCCCAATGCACAACTGGGCAAGAGGACAAATACATTAGTGTCTAGTTTGAGAAATAGACGCTTCACAGGTCCTCAACTGGCAGATTAATTAAATAGTACTCGCTAAACCCCAATCTCAACGTCAGCAGTGAAGAGACGACTCCAAGATGCTTGCTTTCTAGGCAGGGTGGCAAAGACAAAGCCATATCTCAGACTGGCCAATAAAAAAAAAATATTAAGATGGACAAAAGAATACAGACGCTGGAAAGAGGAAGACTGGAAAAAAGTGACAAATTTGAGGCGTTTGGATCACAAAGAAGAACATTTGTGAGATGCAGACCAAATGAAAAGATGCTTGAGGAGTGCTTGACCCCATCTGTCAAGCATGGTGGAGGCAATGTGATGTTTTGGGGGTGCTTTGGTGGTGGTAAAGTGGGAGATTTGTATAGGGTAAAAGAGATCTTGAAGATGGAAGGCTATCGCTCCATTTTGCAACACCATGCTATACCGTGTGGACGGCGCTTGATTGGAGCCAATTTCCTCCCACAACAGGACAATGACCCAAAGCACAGCTCCAAACTATGCAAGAACTATTTAGGGAAGAATCAGTCAGCTGGTATTCTGTCTATGTCTCAACCCTATTGAGAAGTTGTGGGGGGCAGCTTGACTGCGTGGTATTTAAGACGTGCCCATCAAGCCAATCAAATTTGTGGGAGGTGCTTCAGGACGCATGGGGTGAAATCTCTACAGATTACCTCAACAAATTTACAACTAGAATGCCAAAGGTCTGTAATGCTGTAATTGCGGCAAATGCAGGATTCTTTGATGAAAGCAAAGTTTGAAGGACACAATTATTATTTTCATTAAAAATCAGTGACTATATTTCCAATTAATTTTGCTATATTTCTTATTTAAACTAATTTTATGTATGTTTTCATGGAAAACAAGGACATTTCTAAGTGGCCTCAAACTTTTGAACGGTAGTGTATGTTTTACCAACTAAGAATAAAAGCACTTTCAGAGTTCCATCCCCCCATTTTATGCTGGCATCGGTATTGGGACAATTATACGTATATTGTACATTTTATTATATAGTATAAAAGCTAGTATTTTGCTGCAAATCTCTTGCATGCAAAACCATCAGTGAGATTGGAGATTGGATTTATTTCAGGAGAGACTTGGCCTAAAACGTTTCACTTTTCCCCCCTTGGTTGTGTTGACAGTTTTTTTTTTTTGCATTGTCCTGTTGCATAGTGGAACACCACCAAATGTGTCTGGTAGCATTTTTAGACAGCTCCTTGTTCTTAATGTTGGATTATTCTTACTGACAACAAATGTAGACGCCAAAGGCAAAAAAAGGATAGAACTGAGACTACACATACACAGCTTATTTATGCGTGAACATCAATGCAACAGGAAACACCTGATCAAAATGCAAATGGCAATTTTAAAATGGCATGCAAGATGTGCAAACGAGGCAAATGAAGGAGTTATGTATTAAGGTAGCATGTGCACCCGGGATGCAGAGATAGCAGCAGTGCGGTCCCGAGGTAGACATGCGTGTGTAACAACCGTAAGAATGCAAGCACAATGGCAATTCTAAATGTGCAAATAGACAAATTGAATGTACAAGGTGTATGTGCAACTGAAATGCAGGGATAGCAGTGGTAAGGTTCCTGAGATAGACACGTACCTTCAGTTAGAAACACCTGTGAACCAAATACTTAAGCTTGCAAAAATGAAATGTGTTTTTCACATTTCATATTTTAATTGTATTTTGACATGCCTTGAGACTACAGCAAAATTATCCATTTTGATTTAGTCTAGTCTTAGTCATTTTGCCTAAAATATCTAAAAGTTTTAGTCACATTTTTTATCATTTGAATAATGATTTAGTGTAGTTATTGTTAAAATGACAACAACAGTGAGCCATTTTAGTCAACAAAATGCCTTTATGTTTAAGTCACACTTCAGTCAAATCAAAAGTATTGCCTCATTAACATATAGGCCTAGTACACATATCACTGACTTTCAAGTACACAAACATAGTCTTGTTTTACCAACACATTTTTCTGCAAGAACATTATTGGATGAATCTATTCTCATAAACTGGTGGAAGAACACATTCATCTGCAGCAGATAAAGAGCAAGAATTAATGCAAAAACTTGAGATCAAATTATTTTAACGACTCTAAAACACTTGAAACAACTAAAATTCTATGTATTTGTCCAATGAAATTTAGTTATGACAGCAGTGACTGGTAATCAGAAGGAAAACAAATGAAACTTGTGTGAATATATCCTTCACAACATATTGTAGCTAGCTAGCAACATTATTAATCTAGTAAATCCTTATCAAATAAGGCTGATGGAACATTTCAGAATGTTTAGTTCCCAATGCTGATATAGCTTACTATTATATATTAACATTTTTAGCATAGCGTTGTGCACAGAATGGATATGCGTGAAATTTCCAAAATATAATTAGCAAGCAGGAAATATGCGTAATGTACATGCGTCATCGTTCGAGCAGTTTAATTTGACATAGATGCAAATGTCAGTTTGAAATGTAGTAAATGAGGAGGGTACAGAAGATAAAAAAACTTTTAGATATTTGACAAATTAGTATAACCACTTCTCTAGGCACCACACCACGGTCTTTACTTGTGCGAATATACTGGGATGATGCGTTTTCCAATCTGTTGATATTCATAGTATTTGCCGGACCTCGTAAGTGGAGTTGGCTAAGAAGAGCGACTCTCTTACTTAGTGAGTGAGTGAGTGACTGACTGACTGAGTGACTACCCCTTGTTAAATAACGCCATGATTAGAGACACGGACTGCCATGTGGGCGAATGATGTACGATCCTCGCCTTGGGAAGAACAAAGTATGCATTATGATTTGTTCAGGATAGACAACAACTTTGCTGGCTACAAGCTTCAGCAGCTATGTTATAGTATGCCTAAAATAAAACTGTATATGGTTATAGTGCGGTAACTATGCAGCCGTGCATGCTTTTTGGGGTAATATAGACCACAACCCCTTGCGCAGTTAAAGAGGAGGGGTTTCCTCGATTCTCTTGTCTTTTCACTAGACGAAAAAGGCAGTTATCGTCAGCTGTATGGATAGTTATTCTATCAGTATCATTCACGAATGAAAGAAAAACAAACATTCATTCCTTCTAATCGTGGGCTGGCCGACCTAGGCTTGCCTTGTTCCTTTTCTTGTTTTCTACCTGTACTGGGAGAGCAGCCATAGTGAACCCAAACAATCCTTAGCCGCCAGATTAGAGTTTTCTTTGGA
The DNA here is from genome assembly GCA_016801175.1 of Esox masquinongy. Taxonomy (NCBI): domain Eukaryota; kingdom Metazoa; phylum Chordata; class Actinopteri; order Esociformes; family Esocidae; genus Esox; species Esox masquinongy. Next base: position 175,261 of record JACXGI010000008.1, read on the forward strand.
ATGACCTGAGCATGACATCTGTTTTCCACCAATAATAGTATTGCAACATTGGGATGAGAAAGAAGAAAATAAATTCTGCTAATGCCCATTCATGCTTTCGATTGGACAACCCCCCCCCACTGAGAAGCTCTCTTTCCAAAGTCCTCCTATCCAATTATTGTAGTTTTACAAGACTTTCATCACAAAGATAATTTTATCTTGTGTCAGCTAAAAATGAAAAATAGTTTCCATTTAGTTTCTGTCTTTTCTGGATCTATTTAGTCAGTTATTGTCTTGTCAACAGCCACTAAAAAACAGGTATTTAACGAATATTTTCACTAATTTTGTTGAAATTAACACTGCTTTGCAGTCCCTATACTTGTGCACATGTGTGCGTAACCACAAACTATTTACATGAAACCCTTTTTGAAACTACTCAAAGAAAACTCAAAGAATAATCAAATGAAAATGTATCAATTAAAGGGCTGTCTGCTAATGCCTCCTGCTATGTGAATGAAGCTTATTGGTGTGTTCACGTACTATTACCTGTTATGCTCCTGGATAACCCATGGATAATGTCCATTCTGATTGTACATGGATAATGTCCATTCTGGATGTCCTGAGGTCTTCTGAGGCCAGGAACTTGGCAGTCAGGATGTATTGGCATCCTGAAGGCTGGAGCTAGTGGGTGTTAGCTGCCGAGCCTGCTGGGACCCCGGACACGAGACCGATATGTCAGACCAGGCTGCAGTTGCCGGGCCCATGGGAGGAAGTAAAGTCACTGTGGCCGCAAGCTGAACTTCAGTGGCAGGAAGGATTTGATCTCATCAGGCAGTGCCTGACAAGGCCCCGACATCAAGACTGTGCTTGAGATCTGCAGTAGCTGCAGGTTGTTGCTCCACCCTATATGGTAAAGAATCCACCACTGGCTTGGGCTCTGGGTCAGGAGAGAGGGTGGAGACTTTGTGGCTGAAAGTTCCAGGGTATCCGAGCATCGTTCTCGACCAGTGAGAGGTTGCCTTAATAGGAGAGTTCATTTCTGTGCAGGCAACCAGAACATGCCCCATGGCATCAACAGGACTGGTAGTCTCCTTTACTGTGGTTTGTCAAAGCTCTGGCTTAACGGGATGCAGACCTTCGTAACTAGAGAAGTGTTTGTTTGGTCTGGAGAGGTGGGATGTTGTGGAGAGGTGTGGTGGTCTGGAGAGGTGTGGTGGTCTGGGGGTATGGACAGATGTGATGGTTTGCAGAGGTGGTTGTACGATGGTCTGTAGAGGTGTGATGGTCTGGGGAGGTGTGGTGGTCTGGTGAGGTCTGGTGGTCTGGAGAGATGTGGTGGTCTGGAGAGGTCTGGTGGTTTGGAGAGATGTGGTGCTCTTGAGAGGACTGATGGTTTGGAGAGATGTAGCGGTCTGGAGAGGTCTGGTGGTTTGGAGAGATATGGTGGTCTGGAGAGGTCTGGAGAGATGTGGTGGTCTGAGGGATGTGGTGGTCTGGAGAGATCTGGTGGTTTGGAGAGATGTGGTGGTCTGGAGAGGTCTGGTGGTTTGTTGAGATCTGGTGGTCTGGAGAGATCTGGTGGTTTGGAGAGATGTGGGGGTCTGGAGAGGTCTGGTGGTTTGGAGAGATCGGGTGGTCTGGAGAAATATTGTGGTCTGGGAAGGTCTGGTGTTTTGGAGAGATGTGGTGGTCTGGAGAGATCTGGTGGTTTGGAGAGATGTGATGGTCTGGAGGGGTATTGTGTTCTGGAGAGGTCTGGTGGTCTGGAGAGATGTGGTGGTCTGGAGACGTCTGGTGGTCTGTTGGTTTGGAGAGATGTGGTAGTCTGGTGGTCTGGAGAGGTCTGGTGGTCTGGAGAGATGTTGTGCTACCGGAGCTCCCATGGCAGTGACTCAGGCCCGGTGATTGTGTAGTCAGTCCCTGACCATTAAGAATTCCTGGAGTAGGACTGGTTGACTGGGCAATGAAAGAGGTGTGTAAGGCCCTGTAACCCCACATTTTCTTTGAAGCAACTGATTTGTGTTTGTTTTGTGGGATTATCAGGTTTTGCTATCTTTCTGGTGACATAAGGTTCCCACATGTACACACAAACATGCTCAATCATCGGTTACAATCATGAATCAAATCTTGTTTTTCCTTTAATGGATGGACAGTGTTCTTAGAGTAAACAGTAAACCTGTCTCCAACCAAAACTTTTTTCCTCTACTTATGATGTCTGTAGAACTTTGAGCTAGAGTGGGCGGGCGCAGTCTCCACTTGTACATCAAAGCCTGCTGATTGGTGGAAAGTAAGGGGACTGTGCAGTGGAGCAGGACAGACTTATTTCTTTCCTTTTTTACAGCTGCTGGGTGCAAAAAAGACAAGCACTCATCACTAGGGCTAAAAATACCTTTTGAAGAGAATCTGAGCTTTACTCTTGTGGTGCTGCAGTGTCTTGGCTGAGGCATAAAGGTGTGTGATGTTAGGCAGGCTGTCCCTCACACATGGGCAGAATGGGCTACTGTTGGCATTTTCTAAGATATTCCTTTGGCCCAAAGTCGCTTTTCATCTTTGCCGTGCATCGGCCAAAATAACTGCTGTCATTATTGGATGTAACTAGAAAGTGGGTAATGATTTGTGTAGTCATTTGGGGCACAAGTCAAAATGTGTGTTCACCTCTCCACCCGGATGCATCCTATCTAAATTGTGCAACTAAAACATTGGCAGAGGAAGCGGAGGAGACAGAAGAAACCAAATAATTTGTTCTGAGAACCGAGTGAAACGCTAAATAAATTAGAAGACAGGAGAAAGGCGGGTGTGCACAGCCTTGATTTACATGTTAGTTTGACTTTTTAAACAAGCATTGCCAGGGAGTGAGTGTGCCTTCGTCGTTTCATGAATGTTTACTTCCTGTTATGTAGAGTGCTGTACAGCTCAGTTTTTTCTAGCTCAATCACAAGCAGTCCGAACCTTGTCCAATAACAGACATTTGGACAAAATCTTGGCATATGCAACCTGACCCACTGTTTTGAAAACAGATCCACGACCTGCCAATTATCAAATTTATTTAAATAATTCATTTTTAATATTATTAGACCGTTTAATATTAATATTCCTTTTCCTGCATGAATTCAAATATTTGGATGTGAGGAATTCCTGCCATGAATAAAGAATGCGAAGCCAATTTTATTTTCACAGAGTATTGTAGCACAACTACCTAATGAAAGCTTCTGATATGTGCATAATCCTTGAGCAGGGACCATGCTAATTAAAACCTCAAGTCAACTTAACAAAAAAATACATTCACCCTAAATTCTATATTCTTTAGATCATCAAATCATTTTCAAATCAAATAAGCTATGGGCTGCCCAAATTGCATACACTTATTATGGCTATTGACTAGTAAAACATGATCAGGCGTGTAGGTTTTAACTCTGTTGCGTGCACAGGCTTAGACTGCATATGAATAAATGCCTAAATTAATTTAATGATTCTCTGAATTATCTGAATAATTTCAAATACCTGCCTGAACTTTTGTTGTCCTCCTTGTCCCCAATGATGGCGAAAGATACAAACCAGTTCAATTTTACATTTTGTGCAAGCTGGCAGTCAAGGAAAATAAACTTGGCAACAAGACCTTTTGCGCGTGGTAATATGCTCTCCTCATGGACAAGCTAGAAGTACTTCTGCACCATGTAAATAACAAACCGACCCCTGCTGCATTATCCCGCTGTGTATGTGGCTGGTAGCCTAGGCCGAGGGTAGCCTATTACAGTATGTCTGCCTCAACACTCACATAATGGATTTGGCAACACCATTCAATACAACAAGCTCATGGGGTTGTCATTTACAAAAAAGTCTTGATTTGAAATGTTTCTGACCAGCAACATAATTGTTCTGAACTCTGAGCCAGCGATTTAATTGTCAGCAATATAATTGTTCTGAACCGCGAGCCGACCCGAGTGTTGAAAGGATGTTTTAATTTCACCTGCCAGCTGATTTTTTGCTGGTCACTGCGGGGAACCTTGGGTATCAGACCCGACTAAGGATTCTACGCTCACGATGCAGACAGATATCAATGGAAACGCTAAGCCCTTGATTGGATTCCACTGAGCTAACTTGGATTTTTTTTTAAAGATTGTAATAATATGAATCATTTAGAAATGTTATTTGCAGTTTTAAGATCTGTACACGATATTTTGTGGGCATACTATTAGTGAAATAGATCTTTATGACTTTGGTGCATAGAAATGCATTGAAAACCCATACAAACATGGTCCACTGATGATAAAGAATACTTTTAGGAGTTGTTTTTGGATGTGAATCCTATTACGTGTATCTGAGAAATTATGAAAAAATAAATAAATTACAGTTTTTTTTGTAGATATATTTAACTACTTCTGGAACAAGTAGTCCTCCATTTGCATGTTCAGTGTTGTTACAGCAGTGCTAGTTTAGCACACCTTTAGATGGATTATGAAGCTTGTGTGTTTTGTACAGCAAAACCAATGACACTTGTTTGTTACTGTGAGCCCACTGAGCTTAATGAGGTGATTATTAGTTTGTATTTCCATCCGCTTGATCCCAATTCTGATGTTGACGACTCGTGAAAGCCATGTCCAAAAACCGTAGACACACTCTAGTTCCCGAGGCTCTATATTTTTGTATAGGTATGCTTTTGGTTTCTATCTTGAGAGGTTGGTGTTCTAGAAACTATTGTGTGATGTTTGTCTTCTCCAGTTACCTGTTTGTCTTAAAAAAACATTAGTTTCCAAATATTTCATATGAGATTGGCATACACCATTGAATTCAGGTGAATTTGACTGGCAAGCTAAAAAAGAGAGGAATTTTGTAGAACATTATTTCATAGAACATTATGAATCAGTGAGCTGCCTAGGTGGCAGGGCAGACGACTCCAGCAGAATTTTACTTTTTGAGCCCCTGAGTCCAATGGGCCTCATTCACCAACATTTTCCTAAGTTTTTTCTTACATTTGTTCTTGAGAAAGGTCCTAAGAAAAGTCTATGTCAGATTCATGACGTGTTCTTAAACACGTCATGATTTTTTTTTTTATAATGATGAATCCCATTGTGCTTGTAAATTTAAAGCGAATGCCAGTTGTTCATAATTAGCATAGGTATTCCCCCGACCAATCCCCATAAAAGGGCATGAGACTGCAGGGCCGTGTACATGCACAGAAATCACACACAGATATTCAAAACAAAAGTTGAGAGAGAAGTCAAGAAAGCCCAAACCAAAATCTGAAGACGGTGGAGCACTGAACAAACATAAAATAAATCATCAGTAATTCTGAAGTGGAGGTACTGCAGCAGGAAGTGAACAGCAAATGAGCTGTCATATTCACTAGCGTCAGTAGTGGATATAGAATAACAACAAAAAAAGATGCATGGGATGCTATTACTCGTTCAGTGAACATTGTATCCGGAGAAGGATGCACAGCTGAGGAAGTAAAAAAAAAGGTTCCATCTCAAATCTGATGCCAAAACATTTTTGCCAAACACAGAAGAATAATGTAAATTATTATTAAAAAATATTCTTAATTATGAAATATTATTGTAATTTCAATCCTATATACAATGTTGGGACGCTGCGTAAAATTCAAATAAAAACCAAATGCAATTATGTGCAAATCATTTCTCCCTCTTTTTAATTGGAAATAGTATGATGACAGCATCAAATGTTGAAACAGAGACATTTTTATTGTTTTCTTTCTTCTTTTAACAATTCTCTGAAAGCGCTTGGGAACTGAGGAGACAAATTGCTGTAGTTTTGAAAGTGAAATGTTTTCCCATTCTTGCTTGATATTGGATTTGAGCTCCTCAACAGTTCGGGGTCTCCTTTGTTGTATTTTTCGTTTCATAGTGTGGCAAATGTTTTCAATGGGTGACAGGTCTGGACTGCAGGCAGGTCCGTTTAGCACCCGGACTCTTGTACTACGGAGCCATGCTGTTGTATTACATGCAGAATGTGGTTTGGCATTGTCTTGCTAAAACAAACAAGGCCTTCCCTGAAAAAGACATTGTCTGGATAGCAGCATATGTTGCTCCGAAACCTGTATATATTGTTCAGCATGTGCAAGTCACCCATGCCATGTGCACTAATGGATATTTAAGAAGAGGGGCTGTGACAAACCTGCCCCTCAGGTCAAGGAAGGCCCTCTCCATGTTCGAGGTCAAGGAAGGCCCTCTCCTCGTCCGGGGTCCAGTGGAGGCGCTGAGGTTGGCCTTTCAACAATGACGTGAGCGGCGGGATGATGGTGCTGAAGCTTTTGATGAATCGACGGTAAAAGCTGGCAAATCCAATGTAGCTCTGTAGCTCCTTGATGGTTTTTGGGACTGGACATGACCTCACTACGTCCATCTTCATCTCTTCCATCATCACGCCCTCCAGAGCAATGTGGTATCCTAGGAAGGAGATGGTGGAGGTGTGGGAAGTGCATTTCCCCCCTTTGGCAAACAGGTGGTGCTGTTGCAGGTGCTTTAAAACAGCGCTGGCATGGGCCACGTGGTCCGGGAATTTTGGGGAGTAGATCAAAATATTGTCAATGTACACCACTATGTACCTCCCCAACATATCCTGGAACACCTCATTTAGGAATGCCTGTAATACCGCAGGTGCATTGGCTAGCCCGTACGGCACCACCAAATACTCATAGTGGCCCGACGCCGTGCTGAATGCTGTCTTCCACTCGTCTCCCTCCGGGATACGCACAAGGTTGTACGCGCTCCGGAGGTCCAGCTTCGTGAAGACGTGTGCCCCCCTCAGCTGCTCTATGGCCGATGGGACGAGGGGCATCGGGTACCAGTATTTAGTGGCGTTTAGTCTCCTGTAGTCGATACATGGCTTTAGCCCCCCGTCCTTCTTTTTAACAAAGAAAAAGTTGTCTGAAGCAGGGGAGGTGGAATGGCGGATGTGCCCCTGCTCCAGCGTCTCCTTGATGTAGGTCTCCATAGCGTCCGTTTCGGCCACAGAGAGCAGGTAGATCTTGTTCCTGGGGGGCACACCCTCAGGCAGGCACACAGGAGCGGTAAGGAGGGAGACACCTGGCCTTTTTGGTGGAGAACACCCTGCTTAGATCTGTGTACTCCTGCTGGAGGTTTACTGGGAGGGCGCCCGCGAGGCTCTCCACGAACATGGCTCCATACGTCACCATCAGGCAGGTCTTCCGGCACCCCGTCGACCATCCCAGGATCTTCCGTTTGCTCCATGCGATGTTGGGGTCGTGCTTTTGGATCCATGGAAGACCCAGGATGATGGGATGTATGGACAACATCATAACCAGCAACTCCAGTCTCTCTTGATGGCAGCTGTTGCTGGTATGCGTGAGAGTGCGAGTCACGTGGGTAATCGAGCCAGATCCCATAGGACGGCCATCCAGAGACTAAATGGTCATTGAGGGCCTCAAACAGCGCAACGGCTGCTGGAGCGCGGTGACTAGGGACTGGTCTATGAAGCTCCCCGTGGCTCTGGAGTCAATCAGTGCTATGGAGGGGTGAGTGGGAAAACCACCAGACAGCAAAATTGGACAACAAAAAGGGCTGGTAATGTTACATACAGCGTAGGGCACCTACTTTGCCCGATTGTACTGTCTGCGTACTCACCCCCTTCCTGCACAACGTCTGGACCAAGGAGCCCCCCTTTCGGTAATGCCCCTTCTTCCCGCAGAACAGGCACAGACCCTGACGACTCCGGCGTTCTTTTTCCTCCATGGGGAGCCTGGTGAAAATCAGCTCCATGGGCTCGGGCTCCGGCTCCATCCGAGTGGGTGGGAGATGGGAACGGCGTGCCAGGCGATCACGGTCCTGGAGCTGCCCATCGATGGCAATCGCCCGGGCGATGAAGGCGTCCAGTGACATGGAACTGCTTACGCATGCTAGCTCCATTTGGACCTCCATTTGCAATTCCTTGCGGAATTTGGTCCTCAGAGCCGGCTCATTCCACCCGCTGGACGCCGCCACCGTCCGGAATGACAGGGCATGCTCCGAGGTCGTGCTATTGCCCTGCCCCAAGCGCAAAAGTCGCTTGCCCCCATCCCTACCCTCTGCAGGATGGTCAAAAACGGCTGGGAAACACCCTCAGTTCCCCAGACCTGCTGTCCCAAAGTGCCGTTGCCCATTCGAGGGCGCGCCCAATGAGAAGGGAGGTTATCGCGTTTACCTTCTCGTAGTTGGAGACCAGCTGGTCTCCAAAATACAATTCGCATTGGAGAAGGAAACCGTGACAATACTCCGGATTGCCGTCATATTTCTCTGGCAAGACTCTCCGGAGTTCCCTCTCCTGGACACGACTAGACTAGACTAGACACACGACTGACCGGAGGAGGCGCTGCTGCTCCGGCAGGCTCAACAGGGCTCTCCCCACCCGACCGTGCCAGGTGAGACATAATCTCGCCGAAAGCTGTTACTAACCCGGCGATCTGTCTCTCCATGACACAGAGTCTATCCCCTAGCTCCGGCGCCTGCCCAGGGGGACTGGACTCTCCATTGTGCCCGCCCTGGCTCATCTTGGAATGTGCAGTGAGGAGAAAAAACTAAATGGAAAAAGCCAAAAAAAAACACAAAGAAAAAGTGCCTCGGGGTGGATGGATTATTCTGTGATGGTGCGAGTATAACAAGTGTGTAAAAGAGAGGTAAAAAGGAAAAAAATCAAAACGAACGATTCAAATGTTTTCTTTATAAGATCTTTTCTTTTTGCAAATATAAGCAAGCGCACAGCATGGTCACAAACAGACAAACAATCTGTGGTGTGTGGTGGGTGAACAACAGAATACAAACACAACTAAACAGTGATTGGAAACAGGTGCGTCCTCGGGATGCGCTGCTGCCATCACTCTCCAGCCGGTGGTTAACATACCGACGAGGTGGAGCGCCGGAGAGGAAGGGGAGCAGCTGTGCTACGCAGAGCAGACGTTACAAATAGTGGGCATATATTTTTCAAGAAACAATAAGATTTCTCAGTTTCAACATTTGGTATGTTGTCTTTGTACTGTTTTCTATGGAATATAGGGTTTATAATGATTTGCACATCGTAGTATTCTGTTTTTATTTTATGAAGCGTCCCAACTTTTTTGGAAAAGGGGTTTTATTATAAAACTGCAGAACTGAAGAAAATGCAATAACTAATTTTTTGGCACGAACATGTCAGTGCTCAAATGTGCATAAGTGTGCTCTTGAGTGTGCGTAGATTCTGCTCTTACCTAATAACAAACCCATATAAGAAAACATTGGTGAATGTCAGAATCTTTGTAGAAACTGCGTAAGTGGTTTTTAAGCAGGAATTTCTTGTACGGTTGATGAATGAGGCCAAAAGTTTTTATTCACCACAACAGTTTCACAAAAAGTATATTTCTAAAACATGCCATGGTTGATTGCCAAGGCAATCAACAAATGGTTTGGTCGTTCATAGGTTTTCTTCAACTATGAATATGATTACTTTGTGGGTGATTTACTTTGAAATTTACTTTGGAAGGCATCACGTCTGTGACAATAAAGTCTCTGGTTGCCTGGCTGACATGTCAGAAATGTTTGCTTAAAGGGGAAAGGCAAATCATCAATGGAATAATTTGTCCTTTTCTAGCTGTGGTCTGTTTCATCCCTTTTTCTGTTGCATCCTCTGCCCATCTGTATTGCCACAGTGTTTTCTGCATGTGTGTGTGTGGGGGTGTGTGTATTTGTGCAAGATAAGGCTTCGTGCTCCACCTCCACATTGATGTTAAATGTGTTTTTCTCTTACTTGGTCTTTTCCTGAGGCCCCATCCTAGCCTTTACCGATCAAACCTAGGGTTGGAGATTATGGAGGGCTTCAGTATGTGTATGTGCATGTGCGTTTTGACGTGTTTGCTTGTGTTTTGATAGATGATGTCCAGGACAGGAGTCAGCAGTTAGGATTACCAAAGTCCTTCAGATGGATTCTGTAAAACAGCACCTGCGTAACCCAAGCAGATAGTTTCTTTGTGTAATCAGTATAATAACTGTATAATAACCCAAGGGTATACAATATGCTTTCCAAAATGTAATTCAGAATCTCTTCTCACACCTGGATGCAGTATTTCAAACGATCAACATGTTCAACCATTTTTTTTATCACTTGCATAAATTGTATGTTTGTGTCTGTGTATTTGTTTGTGTGTGTGTGTGCTTATGCATTTACAGTTTGTGTGTTTGTCTATGTAGTTGCCTGCTGCAGTCTTCCATCCCATGACTCCCAGTCATACATCAGTGTCGTGTTTTATTTGGAGACACGGTCAACTCCCTGGAAGGAAACTCATCACTCTTGTCTTCTTCAACAGGAGATCCTGCAGATAATAGAAATCTATGCCATACGAGCCACGGCTGTTATCAGCGTGACAACCACATAATCAGAGAACCACAGCATCCCTTCCTCCCCCACTAGGTTTTTCTCACACACTTTTGTCTTTCTTCCCATTCGCACCCTCTCCATTGGACTATGACATCCCCAATTGTTTTTAACCATGTCACACGTCTGATGATGAAGTCATAAGCAATGAACCTTAGAACTTTCCTTAACCTCTCCCTTTTTCTCTCTTTACATCTCTTGAGTGAAATAGAGGAGTGAAGGAATACAGAAATGAAGGAAAAAGTTTGGTTGTGAGGTCTCTGTTGTGTGTACTGATAAGCCCATCAGTGTCTGGCTAGTTGATAAGCGCTGTTCTGAGTTCTGTGGTGTTACACAATGTGGCTCAGTGCAGCGCTGCCTGTCTGGGAATTTCACATCAACTGTTCCATGAGACCTTCACTCATTGCTCTAAAAATCTCATCTCCGCATCAAGTGGAGTGTTACGCAAACTTCAGTGTTTGTTGGAAAATGGCAGTCTGACACTTTGAGCGAAAAATATACTTCACTGCATGGAACCACCTAAATGTGCAGCATGCAGGTGTGATCCAGTTTATAGGTCAGCTGTTGAGTGCTGAAAGGACGAGTTGAAAAGCATCTCCCCATGTCTGGTCTTAGGCTGTAGTGCCCCCTTGTCTGACCCGCTCAGCATCTACCTCCATCCCCATTTCCCTCCATCCTCTCTGGTTTGGGTGAACACGTGCTTTCCAGAAACTCATGGCTGAAACTTGTTGAGAACTGCATTCTTTAAGTATCTCCTCTTATTTGTCATTTTTGTAATTTTGCAGGTAACCAGATTACCGTAAGACTATTTAAAGACTTAACAAAATGTCCTTTAAATGCCTGTTAGGTTCATGGCAAAGAATAAACTCCACAGCTGGTCAATTAAAAATGAATTCAAGTGATGGAGCAATTCTAAAATGAATTCAAGTATTGATTGTTTGAAATACTGTATCAAGGTGAGAGTAGAGATTATTATGTTTTGGAAAGCTTATTGTATATGCTTGGGTTATTATACAGATGTAAGAATTGTTTTACGGTATCCATCAGAAAAGACCTTGGGTATCCAATTGTTGCTACTGATACTAGACACTGGTGACATTTTCCATCAAAATACAAGCAAGAACTCACTTTGATAATTAACTATCATTTATAATAATCTTTGCAAATTCACTCTTGGATGAAATTATGAGACACAATATTTTCAAAGGTATTAATCGCAATATAGTCTGTCACTTCATTAAAGTTTTATTTTGAATATGAGTCCTATAAACTCCATTGGTCAAAAAATAAAAATCTGTTCACAAAAAACAATTCTGTTATAAAACAGACAATTTCTGTATTGGCACCAATTTGTTTTGTTATTGTATTTATTTAATGTTCATGGCACGTAGGAAAGAACACCTTACTTTACAAGGTGTACAGTGTACATCACATGTTTGAAGGAAAATCTTTCAAAGGCCCACCTGACTTGAATAGTTAAATTATAGAAATCAGGGCATTGAAATCACAAAAGTATACTTTAAAAAGTGTTTTCAAAGACAAAGTGGCAAGTTCCATTCTGTAGTGTCTACAATGGGAATAGCAGAAAGAATGTATTAACAATTCTACATTGCCTAGGTATTAAACTATACAACAACTACCTAGCTATAAAATCAGGTTTGGAATTACAGTTTTTAATGACTTATCCTGCTTGTGGTATAACAATAACCGAGCAAACAAACACTTTTTGCCGGACCGCATAAGCGGAGCCAGCCAAGAAGAGCGAATGTCTCTTACTGAGTGAGTGATTGAGAGAGTGAGTGAGTGAGTTAATCCCCCTTGTTAAATAGCATAGTGGTTAGAGAAGCGGACCTGTAAACTACAACATTATGAATTATTCCATATAGACGAAAACTTCGCTGGCTAAAACCTTCAGTATCTACATTATAGTTAGCCTGAAATTAAACAGTGTACAGTTATATTGCGACTGTTTCTGGTGGATTTTAGAAGTACGCATCCGTGCATGCGTTTTGGGTCAGGATAGACAAACACATTTTCTGGCTACAACATACAGTAGTTATGTTATAGTAAGCCTTAACTAAAACTGTATGCGGTTATATTGCGACTGTTTCTGGCATGGAAAAGTTCATCTTCAGTCTCGCTAGCAATTGCTCCATTCTTACGATTATTCCTAGGAAGATAGTAGATACTAGAAAGCCTATTACTGGCTAATAAGCTGTTAAAACAGCCAGTGGCAAAAGCTAACAGTTCATAGACGCTATTTGTGTTGGAGGTAAACCTAATAAGAAACCTTAGTCAGTTTAACACAATGCTCAATGGTGTCTAGCGACTGCAGAAACATGTAATGCAGTGGTGTTGTGGTTAAAGACAGTGCTTCTCACGTAGAAGACCTAAGTTTGAATCTATTGAGAGCAACGACATTTATTGATTTTATTTGTGGGCTGCAATAAAACTGTATACAGTATTGCGACTATTTCTGGTATTGTCCACGATTCTCTCGTCTTTTCACTTGATGAAAAAGTTATTGTATCAATGTCATTCACGAATGAAAGAAAAAAGTACGGTGTTATGCCATGACAGAAAAAAATACCTTCTTATACCATGAAATGAAATAGCTTTGGCAGACTCGCTAGCAATTGCTCAATTCTTATGACTATTACAGTAAATTAGTAGATACTGGTAAGGCCTATTACTGGCTAATACGCTGTTAAAACGGCCAGTGGCAAACGACATACAGTTCATAGACGCTTTTTGTGGTGGATGTAAACTAAGTAAGAAATATTAATCAGTTTATCTGTATCAATATCATTCACGAATGGCCAATTAGCCAGTGGCAAAAGAGAATTTGTTCAGGATAGACACAAGAGGCTATACTTACACCCGTCAAATGTACAACTCTGTGGTGCAGTGGTTAACGACACAGCCTTCCCCGTGGGCGATCGGGGTTTGAATCTTGAGAGGGCAACACTTTCTATTGAGGGCCGGCTGAACTAGGCTTGCCTCGTTTCTTGTTTATAATGTCCTATGGTAGTGGTGAAGGACAGAAGAGCAATAGAAGCTTACCTATAGAATCTAAATAGATAAATACTTGCTAGCGTGGCATTTTAGCTAACAATATAAAATGTATGGTTTGGGAATTCTCATTTTAATGGCCAGCCCATGGTAAAACTACAACCAAGCAAATAAATATTTTTTGTATTCTTGTTTTGGTCACGGTTTAGGGAAAGCAGGACTCGAGGCGCAGAGTGAGAGTAGGGAAATATCCTTTTAATGTTCTCAGTAAAACAAAACAACAAAAGGAGACTCACAAACGTAAACTAAGGCACACGGCACAAACAATAATCCACAAACTCAGGAAAACAAGAGCAACTTAAATAGGGTCTCCAATTACAGGCAACGTGGGGCAGCTGCCTCTAATTGGGGACAACCAAAAACAGTAGTGCAGAGATGCCAAGAGGCCCCCAGCCAGGAACTGACAGTACCCCTCCCCAAGGCGCAGGCCCCCGACTGCAAGACCCGGAACAACCAAGGGGAGGAGGATGGGGAGCCGTGGAGAGGAAGAGGCTCCGCCCCTGGAGCAGGCGGCGGTGCCTGGACAGGCGGAGGCTCTGCTCCCGGAACAGGAAGAGACAGCGGGACAGGTGGAGGAGGCTCCGCCCCCGAAGCAGGACAGGGTGCCGGAGTGTAGGGAGGCTCCGCCCCTGAAACAGGACGGGGCACCATAGTGGAGGAAGGAGGCTCCGCCCCCGAAGCAGGACAGGGCGCTGGAGCAGATGGAGGCTCTGACCCCGAAACAGGACGGGGTGCCGGAGCAGAGGGAGGATGGCGTGACAACAGGGGCTCGGAACACCCCTCCGGGGGAGGTAGCAGTGGCCCCTCTTCGAAACACTGCAGAGGCAGTAGGAGCTCGGCGTCCCACCACTCTGGGGGTAGCATTGGGGGTTCCAGGCTGGAGAACGGCACCAGGAGCTCCGGGCTGGGGAATGGCGCAGGAGCCCTGGGGTGAGGTGCCGGCACTGGAGGTACCGGGCTAGGGAACATCACTGGAGGCTCCGGGTTGGGGTTTGTTGAAATCGACGTGTCGGATGTCGGGTCTTCATCTGATTCTGATAATGAGCCGTCATCTACAATGCCTGAGCCTCCTTGCAAAAAAAAGAAACGAATCAACAGTGACCGCAAATGCCACTGCCCAGACACTACTGAAAGTTATCCGTTGATCATCCTTTTACTCTGCTAATTGAATTTACATTTTTAAATTTCTTTATTCATGTATGTCACCGTGTGGTAATCAAGGAACCCAGACGCAGGATAAATGGTGAAACAAGGGTTAACTAAGCTGAACAGCGTAATCCGTAATACAATGAAGGCCGAAACAGCTAGAACTGATACAAAGGAACAAACACACTAGGCGAGAAAAACAGCGAACACCCACGGACAACTAGCAGACAATACTCCACAAAGACTCCAACAAAAAAGGGCAGTTACAGGCTGTAATAGTGAGGATCCGGTGTGTGTAATAGTGGAGAGACCGGGGTGATGTGATGAGGAACAGGTGTGTGTAATAGTGGAGAGTCCGGGGTGATGTGATGAGGAACAGGTGTGTGTAATAGTGGAGAGTCCGGGGTGATGTGATGAGGAACAGGTGTGTGTAATAGTGGAGAGTCCGGGGTGATGTGATGAGGAACAGGTGTGTGTAATAGTGGAGAGTCCGGGGTGATGTGATGAGGAACAGGTGTGTGTAATAGTGGAGAGTCTGGGGTGTTCCGTGAATGCGGATATCCTTTGATCCTTGCAAACTGTATGATAATGTCTCTTATTTTACCTTGTACATCATCAAGATGAGATCAAAATGAAAACAAAATTCTAATGGATTTACAAGTGTTGTGTAATTTTAATTCTGTACATTTGTAGGGCCTAATAAACGTATGAAAGTACTATAGCCTGTGTTCTTAGAAATAATTGTTCTATGTATTATTTTTTTAGCGTGTGTGTCGTTTACCTGAAGAACACATGGCACCAGGATGTACTATGGGAAGGAGGCAAGCCGGCAGAGGCAGTGTGATGCTTTGGGCAATGTTCTTCTGGGAAACCTTGGGTCCTGCCATTCATGTGGATGTTACTTTGACACGTACCACCTACCTAAGCATTGTTGCAGACCATGTGCACCCTTTCATGGCAACAGTATTCCCTGATGGCATTGGCCTCTTTCAGCAGGAAGCAGGAAGTTATACATTTCTTGTATAGATAATTGGTGATCGTTAGTATTTTGTTTCGTGAATAATTATTTAGCATGATACATTTGTAGAGCCTTAATCTTCAGTAAAATAAGCAGTGAAAATTCCAAGAGAGATGATAGGATGTGTATGTGATTTTGTTTCTCTTTCTCTCCTAAGATAAACAGTAACATGTAATACCTTTATTGAATTGGTTGTTGGTGAACGGTAAAGAATGTATGGTATTTTGTTTCTTAAAAAATCATTAGATTTACATTTAAAGAAATAGCCTACACTAGAACTTGAATCTCCTAGTGAAAAATGGTAACGTGTGATACATTTGTTGAATTGTCAAGTAGCCTATATCGTTTGTATTATGTTTCAATAAGAGCCTAATTAAATTGTTGAATGGTCATGGACATCTTGCATTTCATTTATAAGTTCATTCAAATTCAGCCAAAACTCTGTCCTTCATCTGGGAGTATCGCGCATTCATCCACTGACGTCATGCATTCAGTGATGTCACGATGCGGCGGGGGTAGCAGGACACAGGCGCAGAGGTGGCTTAAACAAAAGGTCTTGTAATAAACAGACTTCATTGAAAAACAAAAGACTTAAAACAGCAGGAACAAATAACAGGCAACAGCGACAGCAACAATGACCAACAAGAATCACAGGGGCAGAACTTATATAGGGGCACAACGAGGGACAAACAAGACACAGGTGAAAACGATAATACAGAGGGCAAGCTACATTCAAAATCAAAGGACAAAAACCAAACAGAACAGGCTACGTTCAAAGGCAAAGGCAAAACCCAAACAGAACAACACTAGAACCTAACAAGTGAGGGGTGATTAGCACCTGGGTACCATTAGTGAGCTGCCTGGGTACCAACGCTAAGTGCTATGGGCTGTTGGCCGATTAAGTCGGAAAAAAGGGTAAAAAAAAACAGGTAGTCTCTAAATAGTTTTCCGTTTGTGAGTTTAGAATTGACAACAAAACAATGTAATATACACCTATTTAGGAAAAGTCATGGAAGGAGGAAGGAGGGTGTCGATTTCAAAACGTTTTATTTTAATTACAAACTCAAACGCCAATTCTTGTAAGCATTTGGCGGTCCTAGTGTTAATGTTCTCAGTAAAACAAAACAACAAAAGGAGGCGCAACCGCATAAACAATGATCCACAAACTCAGGAAAACAAGAGCAACTTAAATAAGGCCCCCAATTAGAGGCAATGTGGGGCAGCTGCCTCTAATTGGGGACAACCACAAACAGCAGGCGCCTCTGCCGGCAGGCCCTGGGTGTGACCCCCAGGCGCATAGAAATGCCTGGAGGCCCCCAGCTAGGACCTGACAGTTTTATACTACTGGTGCCATAGAGATATATGTGCATAACTTACTATTAGTACTAGGTAGCTAACTTGCCAGATGGAAACTTACCTGGAGGAGAAATATGTCCCACAGCTTGATTTTCCGCTTGTGTATTCCACCATTACTTGAAAGTGATGCTGATTTGAGTTGTCTTCAAAGCTTTATCCTAATCTCTTTGAGACTGCCAATGCACAATGAATGGAAAAAAATAAACAAGAGAAAATCATTGGGATCAATCATTGGGATGACGCTTTTGTATGGTGGAAATCTCACAAATGGCTTCTTTAACTAATTTAAACTTCACAATGTGTCAGAGATACTGCAATCCGCCATTACAGAGAATTTTACTCGCAAATGTTCAATCCCTGGACAATAAAATGGACGAACTACACACACAAATTAACTTTCAGTGGGACATTGCAAACTGTTGTGTGCTAGCATTTGTGGAAGCCTGGCTGGATCCCTTGGTGCCAGACTTTGCTGGTTTTTCTATCTACCAGCAGGACAGAACATCTGAGTCAGGTAAACATAAGGGTGGAGGGATCTGCATTATGGTTAACTCTTGCTGGGGAATGGATGTTGCAGTACTTTCAACACACTGTTCATCAGATCTGGAGCTACTGTCTGTAATGATACGGCCCGTCTACTTTCTGCGGGAATTCAGCACAGCTATCATTACAGCAGTCTATATCCCCCACAGGTGTATAAAACGCGTGCACTGGAGGTCCTATATAAAGTAATAAATGGACTAGATGATGCCCACCCTAAGTCAGCTGCTATTGTTGTTGGTGATTTTAATAGAGCAGATATGAGGAAAGTTTTATCAAAATACCACCAGCACATTAACTTTCCTACCCGGGGCCACTGTTATTCACAAATACAAAATGGTTACAAACACCTCCCCTGCCCAGCATTCGGTAAGGCAAATCACACAGCAATTTTGCTCCTCCCATCCTATAGACAACGCCTAAAACAGGAAAACCAGATTTCTCCGACAGTTCAACACTGGAATGAGGGATCCATTACTGCACTACAGGACTGCTTTGAAACAACGGATTGGCAGGTGTTCTGTGATGCAGCCGATGGGAACATTGATGAATAAACAGACTCTGTCTCAGCATATATCTCCAAATGCATCGATGACGTTGTCCCGAGGGTCAGTGTCAGGACTTTCCCCAACCAAAAGCCCTGGGTAAATGGTAATGTCCGTGCTAAGCTTTGAGCACTGTCCTTCGTCCATAGCTCCGGGGACCTGGAGGCTTTGAGGAGATCCAGATATGACCTACGGAAGGCTATCAGGGATGGGAAAAGTGAATACAAGGATAAGTTGGAGTCTAACAACCATAGCTCTGACCCCAGACGCATGTGAGGAGGACTGCGACACATCACAGAATACAAAGGGAGAAATAGCAATGATGCTCGTCCCGCTGCCTCGCGAGTTCAACACCTTCTATGGACGGTTTGAGGAGACCAACACAAATCCTTCAGTGAGGCTTGCTGAGGACCAGGATGTCCCTAACCACGGCTGACGTGAGGAGAGTTTTTAAAAAAGTGAACCCTCGGAAGTCGCCAGGGCCAGATGGCATTCCAGGTCATGTCGTCAGGGGGTGTGTTGACCAACTAGCGGTGGTTTTCACCTCCATATTCAACTCCCTGTCTCTGTCTGTAGTCCCCTCCTGCTTCAAACAGACCATCATTGTCACTGTACCAAAGAAACCTTCCATCACCTGCCTGAATGACTACCGCCCTGTAGCACTGGCCTCGACCATCCTGAAGTGCTTCGAGCGGCTGGTGAGAACTCACATCTGCTCCACCCTTCCTGACACCTTGGACCCCTTTCAATTTGTATACTGCCATAATAAATCTACGGATGATGTCATTGCCCTGACGACACACACCACCCTCTTCCACCTGGAAAATGGCAACACATATGTGACGATGCTGTTCGTGGACTACAGCTCTGCATTCAACACTATTGTGCCCGCCAAGCTTGTTCCTAAGCTCAGGACCCTGGGACTTAACACCTCCCTTTGCAACTGGATCCTGGACTTCCTGACGAGCAGACGCCAGGCGGTGAGAATGGCCAACTGGGGGGCTCCAGTGCTCCAGTCCCCTCCTGTACTCCCTGTTCATGCATGACTACATGGCCACACACAGCTCCAACATCATCCTCAAAGTCGCGGACGACACTACCGTCCTGGGTCTCATTTCTTACAACGATGAAACCATTTACAGAGAGGAGGTAAAGAACCTGGCTACATGGTGCCAGGAACCTCTCTCTCAACGTCTGCAAGACTAAAGAGATGATCGTGGACTTCAGGAAGCGGCAAAGGGGGGGTCGTGCCCCCATACACATCGATGGTGCTGAAGTGGAGAGAGTCTCCAAATTCCAGTTTCTCGATGTGTACATCAAAGATGATTCACATGATCCAGACAAGCGAACTCTGCAGTGAAAATTGCCCAAAAACGACTATACTTCCTGAGGAGAAAATGTCTGTAAAAACTCTCGCCAACTTCTACAGGTGCACCATGGAATGCATCCTCTCAGGCTGCATTGCTGCCTGGTACTGCAGCTGCTCCACTGCAGACCGCAAGTCCCTCCAGTGGGTGGTAAAGTCTGTGGAGCACTTCATCGGCTGCCATCTCCCCTCTGTGCAAGGTACCTTGGGAAAGCATGGAACATCATCAAAGATCACAGCCACCCAGGCTATGGTCTGTTCACACTCTGTTCACACTGCTGTCTGTTCACAGGCTATGGTCTGTTCACCTCTGGTCGACACTACCGGAGCATCAGGGCACGCACTTCCAGACCCAAAAACAGTTTTTTCCCTCAGGCCATAAGGCTTCTCAACCAGTAACACTGATCCATGAACATACTGATCACACACAAACTGTCCAGAAGCTCTGATGTCCTTTCAAGTACTTTTAATGGGCATTAGAATATTCCTTTGCATGTGTAACGCTGTTAATTTTATTACTCTTGAGTGAAGAGTTAATATGCCTTGTAGTCACCGATATGGGGTGCTATTGGTGTATTTAAGTCGAACTGCTGGGAATTTTCCAGAATAGTGATGATGATATGAAAAGTGTGATTTGAGGAGCAGGTTCAGGAGCAGCACAAAGCTAGAGAAGTGTACGATTAACGATTCAAAATAAGATTGACAGATTTTATAACAGTGTAATCTTCCCAATCATTATTACATTGGAAGGAGTATTTTTTTTCTCTGGTGAGTTCCATCATATATTGGCCATGGTGTGCTAGCTTTAGTGTAACGATGATTAGCATGTTGCATTAGTTATATGTGGGCTTGCTAGCTAGACTCATTTCAATCATTATAATTTGTTTCTGTGGAATATGTACCTAGTAATATTTCTCAAAACAATGTTGTATTTTGTGTATTTCGAGTACAGATATAGAAGATAAGCTGTAGATGGATTCTGCTATACAGAGTGACATATGCCATTGACTGTGACTACAATTTGTATTCCAGTGTATAAGATAACACTGTCGTTTTCACTAAAGGCTACAAACCAAAGGAGGACTGAGTGATAAGGGAAGGCACTTTATGTTTAGTTGTTCTGAGAAGCTGCTGCTGTTTTGACTTGAAACATGATCATTTTAGTCTCCTGTATGCATACTGTCTTTGCCTGTTACACCTTATAAATATAGAAGTTGTTAGCTTGCATTCAACATTTAAATTCTAGTCATTAGTCTGATCCAGAGTGATTTTCATAAATTATTGATTGTATACATTACGTACGTATAGTAAAATTCAAAGTACTGTATTATTAACTCCCCTGGTGATGGTGATTTCTGGTGATTTCTTAGAACATACAGTACTTCTGTGCCATATCTGTGGTTCGTAGATGAAGTGATGGTCTGGAGATGTGATATCAGTTTTTTTTTACTTTCTTAAAAAGTTATGCCCTTTTTTCTTAATTTTGTGGTAACAATTTTGGGATCATGATTAGCTCATTGCAGCGACTTCCAGCTTGCTCAGGATAGTCAAAGATTGGAAAGAGTCTTGTCAAGCTGTGCTGCTTTTAACCCACTGTTCGCTCAACCAGTATGTCCCGCCCTCCTTCCTCAGTTACCCGTTGCTAGCTTAGTCAAACCATGGATTGTACTGCGTTTACACAAAGAAATATTCCAATTTTGGAAATTATAGGTATTTTCTGAAATAAAGTAATCAAATAGCACCAAGGACATGAATATATTCACAATGTGAAAATTACTTTGCTGCTAAAGCTTACCCCTCCATCAAATGTTGGATACAATCTGTGTAGTTGTCTTCTTTTTTTTTTGCCAGGGCTGCATTCACTACAAGGTCATTTATATTCATCTCAGGTTGTCAATGTCAAAGAGGCACTCATTTGTGTGTTATTAAATATTCTGCTAATGTCTGCAATCATGTAAATGAAATAGAATTGCATGGATTGCATTTATATTTTTTTTATTTCTGGACCATTAAATAATGTTCTCTTATATGTGCAATTTCTATAAAATTATAGTGATGCATCTGCCTTACATTGCTTCACTAAAATGTATTAATGGCTAACCATTAGGCTAGGGATAGCTTGTGTTTTGTTTCTATTATTCTGATGTATTCTATTGTAAATTGTATCCTTATATGCCTCCTGTTGTATATTTTATTTATTTAACCATTATTTAACCAGGTCAGTCAATTGAGAACAAATTCTCATTTTTAATGACAACCTGGTCAATGGCACTCAATTAATTCTTAATTATATCATTGCAAAGCTGCCTCTCTCTCTCCTTCAAACTACTCTGCATGTCAGTCTGTTTTAGCATTTTTCAAAAGCTTTATGTTTTTTGTAGTCTATGTTTAAAGGAAAGGAGACATTTAATTAGCTCTTGTGTATTTGAAATACGCTGGTGGCCTTCATTGATAGGTCATTAGAAGCGTGTTCCGTGTATGAGTTCAACCAGTCCTTTTATAGTCTGTATAGTATATGTTCTATCCTGGGGATAGTCTCAGAGTCGCAGATGGTTTTGGGAGAGAGTTCAAGAGCCTGGGAGCAACCCTTGTGAATGCCCTTTCACAAAAGCCTTTGAGCTTGGACTTGGGGGTTATGAGGTAGCCTGCAGTATCGGAATTGAGTGTGTAGGTTGATATGGAAGAAGAAGGTTGTAGAAGTAGGCAGGGGCGGTATTGCTTAGGACTTTATATGTCAGTAAGAGGATCTTGTAGTCAATGCATTGGGAGATAGGAAGCCAGTGTAACAGAGAGGATAGGGGTGATATTCTGTTTTGTCCCTGTTCCAAAAGGATGTGTATGTTTTCCAAAAGGATATGTGTGAATTTGTTGAGACCATATGTGTAATACAAACTTGAGAACTGGCTCTTTTTTTTTCGAGAATGGGAAGAAAACAACCTTCCCATCTAAACAGCCTGGCTACCTGGTGTTGCTACAGCAGGTACCATACGTGTTATAAATTCCCTGGTATCAGGTCCTGACTGGGGGCCCCAAGGCATCTATATGCGCCTGGGGGCCACAGTCAGGGCATGGCCACAGAGGTGCATGGCCACAGAGGTGCCTTGAGGCATCTCTGCGCTGCCATTTTCATTGTCCCCAATTAGAGGCAGCTGCCCTGTGTTGCCTCTAATTTTGGACCCTATTTAAGTTGCCCTTTTGGATCTTTGTGTTGTGGATCATTGTTTATGCCAGTTGTGTTGTACCTCAATAATAAAAGAATGCTTCCCTACATTCGTTCTCTGCCTCGTGTCCTGCCCCGTAATCATGACAGAATGATCCACCACCAAACTAGGACAAAGCAGAGCTGTGTCCAGGGCTAGACCATGGAGGAACTCCTCTGGCACAAGGAGCTGGTCTCTGAGGGACCCAGGGCGGCGGATGCAGGTTGCACCACGGCCCAGCATCATCATGCTACGCCACTGACCTAGATTCATTCACATCTCTAGACTTGTGGGATGATGTGAGTGACGTAAGCAAATGTGCAACATCTGTAACATATACTATATGCAGGTGATTTCAACCATTCAAATCTGAAAACTGTTTCTCCCCAATTCCCCCTAAAATGTCTCCTGCCCCACCAGAGGAGACAATACATTAGACCATGTGTACACAAACATTCCGGAGGCTTACAAAGCCATTCCCCTCCCCGACCTGGGACAGTCTGACCATCTTTCACTATTCCTACTTCCGCCGTATTTACCCCTCATTAAACGTGTGAAACCATCAGTGAGGACATTCAAAGTGTGGCCAGAAGAGTCAGACTCACTTTTACAGCACCAGTTTCAACACACAGACTGAAGTTTGTTTGCCACTCAAGCCACCCTTGACCTCCAAATGGACACTGAAACATATGCTTCCTCTGTTCTGGATTACATCAACATCTGCACCAATAATGTCACCACCCATAAACTAATAAAGACCTCCCCAACCAGAAGCCGTGGATGAACAGAGAGGTCTGACAACTACTAAAGGAACGTGACGCTGCTTTTAGATCCGGCAATGCAGAGGCCTACAGCTCATCCAGGGCCAATCTGAAAAGGGGCATCAAGATGGCTAATAATGACCACAAACTGTGGATCGAGGAACACTTCAACAACAACTCTGAATCCCAACGCATGTGGCAGGGCATCCAAGCCATCAATGACTAACGGCCAAAGAACCCTACCCCCACAGCCAGCAACGTCTCCTTCACCGATGAGTTAAACAGGTTCTTCTACGCACGCTTCGACCGGGACAACAAAGAGCCAGCCATTAAAGCTGAACTCCCCCCAGATGTCCCCCCCTCAGACTCTCCACCGCAGAAGTGACGTCTGCACTGAGCAGGGTGAATGCATGCAAGGCTGCTGATCCTGATGGCGTCCCCGGGCATGCGCTCAGAGCATGTGCTGGGCAGCTGGCCGAGGTCTTTACTGACATTTTCACTGGCCCAGGCAGTTGTCCCAACCTGATTCAAGACTCTGCCTTGACCCACCTGGACAAAACCAACACCTATGTGAGAATGCTATTCATAGACATATTGATAGACTTCAGCTCAGCATTCATCCCCTCTAGGCTGGTCAACAAACTCCATGACCTGGGGTTGAGCCCCTCTCTCTGCAACTGGACTTTGGACCTCCTAATCAACAGACCCCAGTCTGTCAGGTTAGACAACTTCTTCTCCTCCATCCTGATCCTGAACACAGGTGTTCCACAAGGCTGTGTGTTGAGCCCTCTCCTGTACTCCCTCTTCATCCACGACTGTGTTCCTGTACACAGTTCCAACATCATCGTCAAATTTGCAGATGATACCACGGTGGTAGGCCTGATCAGTGACAGCGACGAGTCAGCCTACAGGGAGGAGGTCAAGTGCCTGGTGGCATGGTGCGCTGACACCAACATGGCCCTCAATGCAAAGAAAACCAAGGAGCTCATTGTGGATTACAGGAAGTCTAAAGACTGCAGTCATGCCTCAGTTCTCATTGATGGCACTGAGGTGAAGCGTGTCCAGCTTCAAATTTCTGGGTGTTCACATCTCAGAGGTCCTCTCCTGGACACTCAACACCTCAGCCCTGGTCAAAAAGGCGCAGCAGCACCTGTACTTTTTGAGGAGGCTGAAGAAAGCCCGCCTGTCCTCCCAGATCCTTGTGAATTTTACCGCTGCACAATGGAGAACATTCTGACAAACTGCACCACAGTGTGGTTTAGCAGCTGCTCTGTAGCCGATGGAAGGCCCTGCAACGGGTGATGAAAACTGTCCAGCACATCACTGGTGCCCAGCTTCCTGACATCGCAGACCTCTAACACAAGCGGTGTTTGTGCAGGGAGCGCAGGATCATCAGGGACCCTTCACACCCCTGCCACAAATTGTTTGCCCTCCTACCATCAGGCAGGTTGTACAGGTTTCTTTGATTTCACACCAGCAGGCTCCGGAACAGTTTCGTCCCATCTACTGTAACCCTGCATAAATCTGTGTCCCAGAGAACCCTGTGAACTCTGTGACCCATCACTAACCATACCTCCACCCCACCTCTCAGGGACCTTGTTGCACTATTCCCTTGTACTACTCTGACACTGCCTTGCAAAGCCTGATAATGGAAGTTTTCAGTTGTTGCAGGTACGGGTCAACCTCAAGAACCTCACCATTGCTATCCCTGCATTTCTGTTGCACATGCACCTTGTACATTCAATTTGCCTCTTTGCACATTTAGAATTGCCATTGTGCTTGCATTTTTACAGTTGTTACATAAAGATATCAGCCAAAACTGCTAGAAATCTTTCTTTGTCTACCTGACCTTGGCTTGGTATCAAGAGATCCCCGAATTTTCCACTTCTTAATAAGGGATTGAACAGTACTGACTGGCATTTGCAAGGCTTTGGATATCTTTTTATAGCCTTTTCCATCTTTATAAAGTTCCATTACCTTGTAACGCAGGTCTTTTGACAGTTTTTTTCTGCTCACCATGGCTCAGTATCTAGCCTGCTCAGTGCATCCACGTGAGAGCTAACAAACTCATTGACTATTTATACACAGACACTAATTGCAATTTAAAAAGCCACAGGTGTGGGAAATTCACCTTTAATTGCCATCTTCACCTGTGTGTGTCACCTTGTGTGTCTGTAACAAGGCCAAACACTCAAGGGTATGTAAACTTTTGATCAGGGCCATTTGGGTGATTTCTGTTATAATTATGATTTAAAAAGGAGCCAAACAACTATGTGATAATAAATGGCTTCATATGATCACTATCCTTAAATAAAATACAGTTTTTTTTGCATGATCAGACATATTTTCAAAATCAATGCAAAAATGTCACAATTTCTGCCAGTATGCAAACTTAGGAGCACAACTGTACTTAATACTTTTTTTTGCCCTCCTCTGTTTGCCTCAATTCCACATTTGGTATTGCCATTTGTACTGCAATTGCCTTCATTGCACACCTATACATTCTACTTGTAATATACATATACTTAATACTTGAAAATACTTTTCTGCCCTCCTCTGCAAATACATTTTCTGCCCTCCTCTGCACTTCTGGTAAGATGCTAACTGCATTTTGTTGTACTGTACTGTTCAATGACAATAAAGTTGTCTGTGCTCGCAAAATTCTTATCAACAGATGGGAGTGCAGCTTGTACCTTCCAAAAGTACAGGAGTGGAATCTAATACTGGGCAAGCCCGCTAAATACGAACTTCTTTCTTACAGACTGATTGGGTGCACTGAAATGTTTGAACAGAGGAGGGGTAACAATATTTACACCATCTATAACTCTCCCCCATCTCAGCCCCCTGTTGACTGTCACCCTCCCAACCCCCCTACATAGGTTCTGTTCATTTCCCATTTGAATTCATATTATTTCCGGTGTTTGGTATCTTCTATTTTGTGAGTCATGTCAATGTGTTACTCAGTTTTTCTTTTTTACTTTATTTATTCATTTTCTTTGCCCTTGGTTGTTCATTATGGTGTCACACAACTGTTGAGAATAAATAACAGTCGTGTACACTCAATTAATTTGTTATCGTCAGTGCTAGGAAGAAAATACAACTAATAAACATAGCAAGTGTTAGTTCACAAAGGCAACAGAAGGGATGGATGTAGTTATTTTTGAAGAGGTAGGGTTTTAGATGTTTTCTGAAAATTGGCAGAGATTCTGTAATATATCCTAGCCTCAAGGGGAAGCTGTTTACACTATTGGGATGCAAGGACAGAAGCATTTTGACTGGGCATAACAATAAGTTTAAACACCAGGTGGGCCACGGCAATTCAGAAAAGTTGCAGGAACTCCTGCAGGTTCATGCTCTACACCAGGAGTCCTAAAAACTAATCCTATCTGGATAAGTACCTGTTCTTGTCTGTGGTAAGGTCATACTCTACAAATGTAGCGCATGAACCTGCAGGAGTGAGTGACTATCTTGATGTCAGCGAAAAGGTGTTGTCAAAGGTCACACCAAGGTTCTTTGCACTCAGAGAGGGGGACACTGTGAAGTAATCACATGTGAGAGACATGTTTTGGGGTGGACAGGCCTTCCCACCAATAAAGAGCATCCGTGGCAACCTGTTTTGTCAGGGTTGAGCTTGAGGTGGTGGGCCTACAATCAAGCAGATATGTCAGCCAGGCATGCAGAGATCCGTGTCACCACCTGGGAGTGATTAGAGGGGAAGGAGAAGAACAGTTATGTGTCATTCACATAGCAATGATAGGAGAGATCATATGAGAATATGACAGAGCCAAGTGACTGTGTATAGAGAGAATTTAGGAGAGAAACCTCGAAGCAAGCCTCGGGGAACAACAGTAGTAAGGAGCTGCAGTGCAGACACAGATCTTCTCCACATCATCAGGTAGCAGCAGCTAAGAGTTTAATATCCGAGAGTGTAATATCCAAGAGTATGATATCCAAGAGTGTGATATCCAAGAGTGTGCTGATCCCAGGACACTCAGATTTGTGGAGAGTAGGATCTGATGGTTCATAGTGCTGAAGGCAGTGGATAGATCTAGGAGAATATGAAAATTTCAGGAGTGATCAAAACCTTTACTTTTTAGACACGTGAGTGAACAAAGCTGTGTTCATCAGTTTTATCACAGCTGAATTTTAAGTATGCATTATAATGGTGCTTTAAGCATGATTACTGGATTCAAATATTTATCAAAAATTACAGTTGATAACTGTTACTCGAAATCCCTTAATTATACCAGCCCCAACCCTGAAATACACATAGACATACACATAACACAAGACAAAAGGCCTGCACTTTCAGAGCTTAACATGTTAATCACCTCTGTCTTCAGTTCACATTATATCACTTCCACTGCACATTTAGAAATGCATCAGAATTGCAATGTCTACCCCAGTGAGATATCTCTGAGTTCACAGAGGTCAAAAGTTCGGCAGTCGTGATAAAAATGCATTGTGTTAGTCATGGCATCAAATAAATATAATCACCTTGATTTTCAGAGAATGGGTGTGTGGAAGAGGGCAATTTTTGCAGTGGTTAGTGCCGATGGAACTGAAAGTTCTCTGTTTACCTGGGGTTTCTGTCATTTGCCTGAGATTCTGCTGTGACTAAGGCGTGTGAGAGCTGTGTGGGTGGAGATGGCGGTGTGATACAAGCGCTTCACAGGCCGGGGGAGACATCTGAGCCATAATGGAGGGAGATTGAGCCGATGTGATGGGTAGGGATTGGAAAATGAACGGTTGGTGAGCAGATACATTTCCCTCCCTGTCTCCTTTCCTCCGTCTTTCACTTAGATATCTGCCCCTCATTCACCATAATTCGAGGTCTATCATGGCTCTCTCTTTTTCTCACTTGCTTTCTGAGTGGCTCTGCTGATTTTTTTTATGATCTTTCTTTCTTAGTCCCTCAAACCCTTTCCCTCTGTTTCTCTGGTCGTCATGCAGGCTTATCCAAGCTTAGCAGAGAGGAAGGGAGACAGAGAAAATGTAAGATGGAGTGAGATAAAGATAAAGCAATACAATAGCGGGGTTGATCGAAGGTAAGGGATGAAAGGGAGGTGAAGTAAGTCAGATGTAGGTAGAGAGGCAAAGTAGAAGTGTACAAAGAAAGAATTTGATGAACCTGCCGAGTATACTGTTGATGTTGTCCTCAATGAGTTCAGATGATACAGTGCAGACTGATTCCTAGATTTTCAGTAAATTGAGTGCAGTTCCAGCTTAATAATGTCATCATTTCAGTAGTCAAACTTGACATTTAAAATTGACTTTCAAATGTCAGATCCTGAAAATGTTTGCTTTAACAAAAAAGTCAGATTTCCAATTTTCTTCAAGCTGCTTTAACTGCATTTGCAGTGTGATTCTTTGTGTTTCAGAGTTTAGCAGTGTGTTTCAGTGATGGGCAATGCATTTTAGTGTGCTTTAGTGTGTTTACATCATCCTATGTGTCATTTAGAAGACACTGTGCTGAGCTCCTTAAAGGAGCAATTTGGTTTACCTGTAGGAATTTTAACATTGTAGCTCAATGATTTGATCTAGGAACCTTTTGGTTACTGGGCAGAGGCTCTAACCCCTAAACTATTTGCTAACCCATGTTTCAGTGTTTTGTATGGTTTCTATATGTTTTGCAGTCTATTTCATTGTCTTGTAGTTCATTTCAGAGTATAGTAGTCTGTTTCAGTGAAAGTAGCTTTGGTTTCTAGAAGGGAATAACGATGGCTTCGTCCCATCACTGGAACATTAATGGAAAAATAGCCCTAGATGAAATGTCTGTATCGTGCAAGCTCCTCATGACCTTAAGGCTTAGCTTACCAGACAGACCAGCACAGATAATGCTGCACAATGAGGCGAGAAAAAACTCTGATGGATAAGGGTAGTTGTGTTGTGTGTGTGTGTGTCTGTGTGACGTGGGGAGATTCAAAGACAGAAGTCAGTAAAAAAACAATACTAGACCTGTCCAGTCCTCTGCCTTTCTTTGGAAGAGAGGCCATAGTTGACATCATATATCATAGACCAATGTGTTGTATATTCTCACAGACAGAATGACAATGTTGATTGGTTTGAAAATCATAAAGACATTGTACAACTTCTGCTTGTATGTCTGAAGATTTGGGATTATATACATTTTTCACATTTTTCAAGTGTTACCTTTAATCACTGATTAATAAGATGCTGTAACGTTTAAACTTCTAAATACATTTTATGTAATTCGTCCCCCTCTAACATAGAAACATTGTTAGTTAAATTTGTAATAGACATTGTTTTAGTTACACTATTGATACATACAAAGTATAATACATTAAAATAAATTATGGTCACGTCAAAGTCACAGAAAAAACATTTTTTTTATACCTCCACATTTAAAAAAAATGATTACAAAAGACACAAAATGTGTTGTTGATTTTTAAATCCCTGAAATCCACAATAATGGTCTGGTAATCCCATGTGCAGCCCACATGCACACCTAAAGAAGCCATGGCTCCCTAAGGCCACTTTCGGTTCCATACAGCCAAAGTCACTCCCAAAAGCCATAGTTAGGCAAGTTCTTTGCCCGTAGAGTAGACAGTTCCATCTCAATATCCGGGTAAACCAAGGAGACCAAAGTCCTCCCTTGTGCAAGAAAAGCACCTAGCCATTTCGAATCCTCCTCTGTTATGTCCATGTTGTTGACTGCACAGGCCAATCAAAGAGAATGCTGGGAGATGCTCTGTTCCCTGATGCCTATGATGCCAAGTGAACAGTGTGTATTAGACTCTTCATTTATTCTACAGAGCCATTACCTCAAGAGACTTTATTATCAGAATTGAAAATCCAGCAGGAGATACGCAGTTCCCTGATGTCAACGAAGCACAAAAGAGTAAAGAACAAAGAGTACAATTGTGCTTTGTGAGGTGAAATGATGGCACGGCCAGCTCCAGACGTTTGAGGGCCTTAAGTGAGATTTCTTTGGTGGCCCGAATCTTGTGGAAAAAGATTTTAGTGGCCCTGTTCTTGAGAGAAAATGTTTTAATATCCAAGAATTCCTATTATGTTGCCATGGTGCAAGGTGAAAATTATGCAGTTTTATAGAACGTTTTCTGCAATTTGTCCACATTTGCCAATGGGGGAGAGAGAAATTATACTCATTTTGCAATGGGATATTTTTTTTTACAGTTTCACTGATTATTTCTTGCCACCCCTTATCCCACAGAATGGAGAGACTGTTTTATCAGAGTGTAAACTGTTTTCCTACAATGACACGTTTTGCAAAGACTTATGCCATGTTAATGTGATATTCTGTTTCACAATTACTAACTAAATCCATGGACGTCCCTTACAAATCAGGGCCTCTGGGTATGTTCCCCGCCTGTCTAGTAGGTATTCAGCCATGATTGCTATTATTGGTGCCCAGCTAGATAGCTGGCTAGTCTATCTAAACATGTACATCATGCCAATTCAGCAAAATGTGCGACTGTGAAGAAGGCCATTTCTTCAACCAGTTAGGGGATTTCATTATGCCAATTATAGTAGTCCTCTTTGTTGTCTGGGAAAGTAGATACAACCTTTAGTTGGCTTGCCTTTGTTTAGTTAATGTAAAGAATATCATGGGTGCATTCCAGAAGTTAGTTGTGCCAACTTACCACTGGTAGTTTTGTTGTTTACTGATGTTAAGCTATTCATAGTTGCTTATCGAATGCCGTATAGGGATATGCAAAACTTGTTATTTCTTGTTATCTACTCTAACTGTTAAGAAGGAGTACAGCTGAAAATGTTATCATAGCAAAAAGAAGTATGTGAATGGTCTTATAATTCAAATAGCTTCACTTAATATTGCAGAGGAAAATATTAAACAAGAATGAACATATGCATGGCCAAAAAGGCCCTAAATCCAAAGTCTACGTTACAGAGAGTAAGCCAGAAAAGGGGAGATGGGGGAAAGAGAGAGGAGAAAGGAAAAGAGGAACACAGTATGGTTACCACAACCTGCATAAAAACCAAGAAAGAGAACAGTGACCTGGTTTTGCTTTTATAACCATCTGGTAACTATTTGAATTCAAACTCAGTCGTCTGACCAACCTGCTAACTTTCCAATCAGAAATTCAACCTATACATAAGATGTCACACATCACTGCTTTACAGAGGTGGTTCCTGTGTCGCCACAAAAGATAACCTTGAATAAAGTGTTGACATAAGTCAGGGGGGTTTACTCCCCCCTCTACAACTCAGCATAGAAATGGTTACTATTGTTTAGCTTGTAGAGTTACCACTGCTGCACATTCTTACAGTGTTATGGTTGCCATTGGTTTCTAGGAGTGAAAGTGATTCAGATACAATCCTCAAAGCTTGTGCATGCTCACACAGTTCCCTTTCAGTGGGTGGACATATTATCTTGTCTGACTCAGGCTCCAGACAGTTGAAATTCAAACTTTCAGTTATGTAGATTATATAACCTTTGTTCCCTGAAGGAGAGATATACGTAACTGGAAGTTTGAATTTCAACTGTCTGGCGCCTGAGTCAGACAATATAAAATCTCCACCAGGCCAGGCAGAGAGACATCCATAAATCTGTCCCATCTGAATAATTTGTTTTGGTTTCTCTCTCTCTAGCAAGATGTGCACACATGTTTTGAATATCCTTTATTGGTGTAATACTTTTCTATTTGTTCAGGTGTGGATGTGGATACATAAACAGTCCTTGCCAGACCAACTAGAGGTATAATTAAAAAGTGTTTTTATGAGCCTCTCTTTGTACGGTAACATTATTTGCATACACTGCCACCTCATAAAACATCAAAAAGTAATAAAAAATGGTCATTTGAAAAGGATGATCATGACTACCACTAACTGTAGCAACCCTGTCTTTATAAACATGGATGTAGAATTTTTCACTTCAGCATGTTTTTTGGCACAGTTGAGGGGCAGGGCTATGCGCCTCAAGACTGAAGGTTTGCCGACCAAAGTGATTGAGCCCATTCTCCCTGCTTGTTACACTACAATCAGCCGGCCGCAGACAATGATCAGGTAGAAGTTCATCAGATATTAGGCATTTTTAAGCATACATTTATAATTACATAGAAATATGCAAATGGTTTCAACGAAAGGTTTCTGTGCCAATGCATCACAAAATCTATAAGCAATGCCTCATTGCATATGAATGGTCTACTTTGAGCGCATCAACATCATTGTTTGGGCTTTCAACACCACAATGAAACTAGCACCAAAAATAAATTCCTCTCCAACTTGTACCCAGTATTGAAGGTTTAGCATGATAATGTTTAAATGTCATTTTGGTTTTGTAACTTTCCATCAATCATTGGCTCATTGTCTGGAAATGTGCTGGAAATATACAGTAAGTGTGGTGACCAATTTGCACCTGTAGCCTACATTAGTCTCAAACCTACCTAATCAAATTAAAACATAGTGAATGATTGTGTATATGCCACACATAAAAATGTAACAATTCTATGGTTAAAAAATATTTAGGTAATGTTAAAATGTTATGTTCAAGATCAAGGATTAACTGCTTGGTTTGGAGAGGAAGAGGAACGCACAATAAGCTTTCCTGAATAACTGAGCATAGGCTTGTGTGGTCACTATATAAAATGAGTTGGGAGAATGAGGATCCACAACAGATAACAGCACAAGTAAAAATTCTGTGCCTTTCTAGACATAATCTGTTCAGTAGAGCAACAGCAGAGCCAAATTGAATTAAAGGAATTAAACATTGAAATGACAGTGTTTACTGTGCAATTAATTCATACATGTATAAACATTTTCATATGTTTACAGAACAATTCATTTAAAACTTTCAGAAGGCACATAACAGCGCCCTCAACATTTATTTTGCCCCCCTTAGTAAGGATGAACAAAAACACTGGAAAAATAGTGTTGCTGTTCATCATCTTGAGCTTACAAAGAAATACTAGAAATGCAACATTTAATTTAGATGAAATGGTTCAAAGGAAACTCAACATTTTTCTCACGATTAATGATACCCCTTGTAATTCTTATGAACTAAATCTAATAGAAGTATCTTCCCATTCATATACAGTGTCTTTGGAAAATATTCACAACCCTTCACTTTCTCTACATTTTGTGATGTTATATGCTAAATTTCTGACTGACAGAATTATTTTTTGCCATCAATCTACACAAAATAACCCGTAATGACAAAAGTGTAAACGTCTTTTATTTGAGCCAATTTATTGAAAATAAAAAACTGAAATGTACATACTGTAGGTTGTGTTGTGAATGCACCTTGGCTACTGAATCAGCACTGCACCAACACCCCACAGAAGAGGCCGGTTCCAGAACCTTCAGACCCTTTGATATGACGCTGGAAATTGAGCTCAGGTGCATTGTTGGTCCTTCGATCATCCTTAAAATGTATCTAGAACTTGATTTGAAAGGCACATGTCTATATGGGGCCTGCACATAACAGTGCAAGCCCATGAAAAACAGCCCAAGTCCAAGGAACTCTAGAGTTCTGAGATCTAATTACACAGGGGCATAGATCTAGAAAGATGTACATAAGGGTTTAAATACTTATGTACATCAGATATTTCAGTTTTTTATTTTCAATAAATCATTACAAATTTCTGAAAATGTGTTTTCATTTTGTCATTATGGGGTATCGTGTGTAGATTGGTGGGAAAATTTGAATGTAATCAATTATAAATACATTTTATAGCACAACAGAATTTGGAAAAAGTACAGTGGACTAAATACATTCAAAGGCACCGTATATTTTATTTCTCTTGAGTTATTATGACCACTTAATTGTTAAGTTACTTTTTTTACTTGGGTATAAATATGAGATGACACATGCCAAACTCCCTTAGTCATCTACTGTATCAACATGAGGAAGATCAGAGAACACAAAATTGGGAAAAAAGGTTCATAAAGGCAATGGCTGTATACAAAAAATTGCTACGAGCGATTCACTATTTACTATCAGGGCAATACATATGTTCGAAACAACGAGCTGTGAAGTTTGAACCAACTTAACCTGTCAGGAAGAGGGCCCAAGTATATTTTGGCCCCATAAAAATCAGCAGGTGTAAACAATAATGGCGAAAGGATAGGCTACGTTCAAAAACAAAAAGAAAACCGAACAGAACAGACTGCATTCAAGAACAAAATGCAAAATCAAAACCGAACAAAACAGAGCCTCACAGCAGGATGGTTCAAGAAGAAAACAAATCCACCATAGAATTTAGGGGTCTCCAAAACTAGAACAACATACGACGACCACACCAACAAGATATTTGGAAGTCTTGAACGAAGAAAACCGCAGAGCAGCTCAGCAGCGCCCGCGAGCAGCTGGGGCAGCTGGACTGGGCTGGCTTGGCAGGGGCACCAGCATGGCAATTGGCAGACTCGATAACCTTGAGGGTCTACCTTGAGGGTGTGGCCGGGCAGCTGAACTAGCTGAAGACACAGGCAGGGCAGACGGTTGTTTGGGTGGTCGCCCTGTGGGGCGGGGAGCGGGACAGTCAGATTGGTCCCAATGGAAAGACCGGATCAGTTCGGGGTCCAGGATGTCCTGGGCAGGGACCCAGGATCTCTCTTCAGGTCCATGTCCTTCCCACTCCATGAGGTACTGGAGACCACCCCTAAGGCGTCAGGAGTCCATCATGCTCTGCACTGTGTATGCTGGCTCCCCACCGACGTCCAACGTAGGAGGAAGAGTGCAGAGTGAGATGAGAGGAAGAAGAGGGCTGTAATGTACAGGCTTGAGAAAGGACACATGAAATGTGGAATGAATCTGGTATTGAGGTGGCAGTTGCAGATGGTAGGTAACAGGATTGACTTGTTTTATGATTTTAAATGGACGAATGTACCTGGGGCTGAGCTTTTTGCTGGCGAGACTGAGCCGGATGTCCCGGGTTGACAACCATACTCGCTGACCAGGATGGAATAGTGGGGTGGGTCGACGGTGTCTGTCGGCGAACGTTTTTTGTGTCTGAGAGGCTTGCTGGAGGTGACTGTGAGCCATCTCCAAAACCAATTCACTGCGCTGAAAGCAGTCGTCAACCTCAGGAACAGCGCCAAGCTTCGCCTCCCAGGGAAACAGCGGAGGCTGGTAGCCTAAAACACATTGAAAAGGTGTCAGGTAAGTGGATGAATGCACAAGGGAATTTTTGGCATATTTTCGGCCCAGGGCAAATAACGACGCCAGTCGGCGGGGTTCCTGGTGCATTGCTGGCATAAATATCTCCCGAGCTCCTGACTGAGGCACCCTGTTTGGCCATTACTTTGTAGGTGGTATCCAGAGGATAGGCTGAGGGTTACACCCAGGCGGTCGAAAATGATTTCCAGATGCGGGAGATGAACTGTGGACTGCAGTTGGACACAGTGTCCTTAGGGATTCTGTACAGTCTGAAAACTTAGTTGAACAGGCATTCTGCCATTTTCATGGCACTGGGGAGACTAGGCAGAAGGATTAAATGGCACACTTTGGAGAATCTATCAATGGCTACCAAAACAGTAAATCCGGATAAGACAGATCAGTGACAAAGTCTAGAGCAACGTGGGACCATGGTCTTTGAGGGACTGGCAAGGGCAGTAGCTTATCGGGTGGAAGCAGGCGTGGAGACTTGGATTGGGCACAAACAGAACATGACAATCCTTAACATTGGCCGCTAGGGAGGACCACCAGTATTTTCGGGACATGATCTTTTTGGAGATGCCGGGGTGAACGGAGCTGAGAGAGGTGTGGCACCATTGCAATAACTGGGGACATACTGCAGGCAGAACATGGGTCTTACCAGCTGGTGTTACACCGGGATTGTCTAGGGATAAGGTGTTTAGCCTGTTTCAGGTATTCAAGATTGCAGTGATTGGTAAGTATCAGGAAGGGAAACCTCACCCCCTCTAACCAATGTCTCCAATCCTCCAATGCTATTTTGATCACTAGGAGTTCTCTATTGCCCACATTGTAGTTTCGTTCTGGAGGTGACAGTTTTTTGGAGAAAAATGCACATGGGTAAAGCTTGGTGTTCCATAGCGTTGTGACAGTATGGCGCCAACGCCCACCTGAGGCGTCTACTTCCAGCACAAATGGTAATGAAGGGTCTGGCTGGCGTAGGATAGGAGTGGTGGTAAAGAGCTCTTTCAGGTGGTCAAAGGCCTTGTGCGCAGGCTCGGTCCATCAGAGTGTTTTGTTCTTTTGAGCGGTCATGGCAGTGAGGGGGGCCATGGTATAACTGAAGTTCTACCATGGGGAGTGGCCAGTCTCTTACTGCCGCTACATTGTTTTGGTCCAGACATACCCCCCTGGGGTGAGTACAAAACCCACAAAGGTAAGGGAGCGGACATGAAACTCACTCTTTTCAGCTTTGACGTAAAGTTGGTTCTCATGGAGTTGTTGCAGGACTTGACGGACATGTTGGACATGCTCTTATATGTTGTTGGAGAAGATAAGGATTTCATCCATGTACACCGGGATGAAACGATCAATCATGTCCCAGAAGATGTCTGTCATGAATGACTGGAAAACTGTGGGGGTGTTGGTCAGGCATAACTAAGTACTCAGTGCCCTCTTGGAGTGATGAACGCAGTTTTCCACTCATCACCCTTATGGATGCAGATCAGATTGGACGCTCTTCGAAGATTGAGTTTTGTATAGATCTGAGCTTTTCCGACTTGTTCCAGAGCAGCTGGAATGGGGTAGAGGGTATATTCTACCCTTGGGCAGAACCACCCCTGGTAGGAGGTCGATGGCGCAGTCCCATGGCCGATGGGGTGGCAACTGTGAGGCCTTCTCCTTGCTAAAGACCTCCTGGTATCGGGTTTAGTCAGGCAGTATCTGGGCTGGTGTAGAGGCGGTAGACTCTTCAATGGTGGTGGCACGACAGGGTAGCTCCATACACTTGGAATGGCAGAAGTTGCTCCAGGCAACCAGTTCCCCCTGATGGCAGGAAAGCATTGGGTCATGCAGGCAGAGCCAAGGATGGCCAAGGACGAGAAGGTTTTTAGGGAAAGGCAGAACCAGGAATTGAATGATTTTGATATGGAGCGTCCCGAGTTGGAGGGTTATCTTGACCGTTTCATGGGTCACATAGCCAGTGCCTAAAGGTTGGTCGTTAAGAGTGCAAACCCTTAGGGGATGGTTGACAGGGATTAGTTCTACCCCCAGCTTCTTAACCAGCCTCCATCCATGAAATTTCCAGCTGCCCCAAATCCAATAATGCCTCTACTGTCACTGTTTGACAGAATGTCATGCAAGTAGAATTGTTTCTTGGTAATGTTGAGGAAGGCAGATACGCCTACCTGGGCCTGGGGCTCAGTCTTGGGTCTGGGAGGAAGACGAACAGGGCAGTGGTTGATGTAGTGTTCTCGACCACCACAGTAGAAGCAGAGGCGTTGCCTATAACGTAATTCCTTTTCAGCAGAGGACAAGGGCGCTCGGCCATTGTACATGGGCAACTGGTCCTACAGGAGGAGCAGGAGAAGGAGCTGAAGGAAGGGCCCTTCAGAAGTATGGAGGGTTAGTTTTCTTGTAGTCAGATAAGAATGTCAATGGAGATAGACTGTTTAATAAACTGACTGAGGTCAGAAACATCCCCCCTGCAGGCCAATTCTGCTCTGAGTTTATGGTTGAAACCTCTGCAGTATATGGTCAGTAGGGCTGCCTCACTCCAACAGCAACCAGTGGCGAGGGTCCGGAACTCTAGGACATAGTCCGCAGTAGACCGGTCTCCTTGACAGATCTCACACAGGAAGTCCCCCACTGGTCTTCCACTTACTGGGTGATCGAAAACTTCCTTGAACAGGTCAGTGAATAGAGGTCCAGAGTTTAGCTCATGGCGGTTGGCTGACCATAGGGAAGTGGACCATTCTAGGGCTTTTCTGGTTAATAACGAAATCAGGAAATGTATCCTGTCTTTCTCAGTAGAGAAATTTGAGGTGTGATGCAAAAAATATATCTGGCACTGCATTGGAAAACCTTTACATTTACCAGGGGATCCATCATATCTGGAAGGAACTACGGTGGCATGGTGTAAAGGTGGAGGAGGCGTACCTGTAGACAATGGAGTAGCTGCTTGGTGGAGAATGTGGCAGAGTTCATCAATACACCTCTCTTGTTCTGCGAGCTGTAGTTTTAACTTAGCTGGGTCCATTCTTTTTGGTGAGATATATTGTAATTATTGACTCCACACAATCGTCAGGTCCCAGTCGCAGAGCTAAAAACATAGAATTCCCCCCAAAAGGGGCAAAGGCTTCTGAACAAAAATACAAACGAGATCAGGCAGGCAAAAGTACACAAGGAAGTAGGCAGAGAGTCATCAACGAGGACAAAGGGGTCTAAACACAGGTAAATTCAGCAAGTAGTTACAGGCTTGGTAATGTTGTAAACAAACAATACCTCACAATGGAGAAAAGCAAATACAGAACTAATTTAGAGGGAGCTAACGAGACACAGGTGTAAACAATAATGACTAAAGGCTAGGCTACGTTCAAAAACAAGGAACAAGGAAGGAGGACAAAACGAACAGAACAGGCTACATTCAAGAACAAACGCAAAACCAAAACCAAACAAAACAGAACCTCACAACAGGATGGTTCAAGAGGTAAACAAATTCACCATAGACTTTTGGGGTCTCCAAAACTAGAACAACATGCAACTACCACACCAACAAGATATTTGGACGTCTTGAATGAAGAAAGCCTCTACACTTAATATTTTTTTCTCTTAGAACAATTTCACCTCAATTGTTCAGTTTTATCAAGGTGAAAAACAACAATTACATTAATACTTTTTTCATCTTTACCAAATTGGGCAAAAATTGCGATAGGCGCTGTACAAGATGTTATTTTTGTAAATATTTGCCGGACCACGTAAGTGGAGCTGGCCAAAAAGAGAGAATGTCTGTTACTGAGTGATTGACTGACTGTCTGCCCCTTGTTAAATAGCGTAGTGGTTAGAGACGCGGACTGCCATGCAAGGGACCCGTTGTTCGAGCTTTGCCACAGTCACAACAAATTAGGATTTGTTCAGGATAGACAAAAACGTTGCTGGCTACAGTCTTCACTAGGTTTGTTATAGTAAGCCTAAAATAAAACTGTTTAAAGTTATATTGTGACTATTTCTGGTGGATTTCTGAAGTGCGCATTTGTGCATGCTTTTTGGGGTAATATACAATAGATCACAACCCCTTGCGTAGTAAAAGGGTAGGGATTTCCACGATTCTCTCCTCCTTTCACTTGACGAAAAAGTCAGTTATCAACATTTATATTGATAGTTACTGTATCAATGTCATTCACGAATGAAAGAAAAACGAACGTTGTTGTGCCATGAGATGAAATAGCACAAAACAAATTATGCATTAGGATTTGTTCAGGATAGACAAAAACTTTGCTGATTCTTTCATCTTTTCACTTGATGAAAAAGTCAATTATCATCATCTATATTGATAGTTATTGTATTAATGTCATTCACAAATGAAAGAAAAACGAATGTTGTTGTCCCATGAAATAGCTTTGGCAATCCAAAGTTCATCTTCAGTCTCGCTTGCAATCGCTCAATTCTTATGATTATTCCAAGTAGTAAGTTAATAGATACTAGTAAGCCTATTACCGGCTAATAAGCTGTTAAGCTCTTTTTAGCTATGGCCAGTATTAAAAGCCATACAGTTCTTAGATGCAATTTGTGGTGGAAGTAAACTTAATAAGAAACATTTGTCTGTTTAACACAATGCTTAATGGTGTCTAGCTAAATATTCAAACTCGCCGTGATGTTAATGCGTGAAAAAATTATCTAATGTTCAAGACGCATACCGACAGTTGGCCACACTTAGTGGCGTAGTGATTAAAGACAATGCCTATCATATGGGAGATCCTGGTTTGAATCCAGTGAGGGCAACAACATTCATCCCTTTTAAACATGGGCTGGCTGAACTAGGCTTTCCTGGTTGCTTTTCTTGTTTTTATGCTAATCTTGCTTTCTGCTCGAGTGGCAGAACATTCCACGCTTACATGGTTCTACATAGAACAGACCGACATTTTAAAACTGTTTTTGGTTTAGTGTGTCTGGTGGGGTGTCTGTTTGAAGCGTACATGCAAACATGTAATACAGGTGGTTAGGAATATTCAACTGAGGGTGCTCTTAATAGATGATTGCTTGCCATTACTGTAACAACGAATATCAAACTCAAGGGAGACGCGTGCCCGTTGACCATAATGATGCGTCGACCTCTAGCACGGAAGGACGTCTTGCCAACCAACCAACGGATTATGTGAATCTTGTCAGGGGGTGCTGAGGCTGCGTCAGGGGGCTGCAGCACCACTGCACCCCTACTTCCCATGGCTATTACTGTGTGAGTAGTTAAGGACAAGGTGTGCTGCTTTTTTTGAGCCAATTGCAGCTGTATCTTTCTTTGCTACACCTGATCATGTTATCAGACTGTAGTCAACATCGGACAAGTCATTACTTGCGACCGTCCTGGTCCCAACCTTAAAACCCTTTTGCACAACTCCAGTTGAGGTTTACTTCTTAGAGAACGTTTTGACTTAAATATGTTTTGACTTAAATATTTTTACATTTAAATAGATGGGACTTTTATATTTTAGAATATTTTCCCATTCTGAAACTGAAATGGAATTTTTTGAACTATGTGTCTCACGTCATTGTTCTTTCATGCACATTTGTCTTTCTGCTGCTTATCACTTCTGCTTACCAGCCATGCCTCCATGTTCTGGTGCATTTGGAAGGAAAATTCATGCAGATTACAATAATTTTATGTGTGGTATGATTGTTATTTAACATATTGCAAATTGAGCAAACGATCCACCTACGCTTGTCTATTATTAATATGTGGATAGAGGGCAGACAGTTGACTGTTAGACTATATTGACCTGTTGTATAGTCAGCATGCAAAGTGTAGCGCTTGATAGGAGAGGCAAGTAGAAGAAGAAATATGGCTTGAGTGGAATAAATTATATAGTAAAACCTGCCAAAGAGTTAGTGTAAACAAGGGAAAAATTTACTCCCTTCTCCTGTGCCTTGTAAAAAACACACACAACCCTTAGCCATTTTGGACTAGCCCCCAGACCTAGTATGTTTTGCACTGTCCTTTATCATGCACACAATTTCTGTCTTTTTGCCTTTCTTTATTTCACGCATTTACGCAGATGCTTTCTCTGTTTAAACACATCTCTCCTTTTCACTTTCTAACTATCTCCTTTTATTCTTGACCTTGTCTCATAATTGTATTAACTAAAGAAAATGTGGGCTACTTTCTATGGAGACAATAACTCTATCATGCTGTAAAAAAATTGATATTTGCACAGCAATTTTGCGCTCTGGTGAGCCCCAAAGTCAACAACGCCAGCAAATGAATAAATAAGACAGAAATCCTCTGCCAGAACAGGTCAGTTTTGTTAACAGTGGATCAGACCATGACTTGTATCTACTTACCAGTGATGTATTTCCTATGTACTGTACCCACAACATGTCTTTACCAATGAGTAACTAGTTGAACAGCATATGTTATGTATTAAATTTGACTTTTATCACAGAATAAATGTCACAAATCCACACAAGAATCTGTGTAGGTGTCACGAAAGTCCGGACATGGAGTGGTGATCTCTATGTTTCACCATATGTTGGAGCTAGAAGTTTCCCCTAGGCTTTGCCTGGCTGGGAGGCCTCCTGCAGAAAGCTAGGTGGATAGCCATGAGGTGCAGCATGTCTCTAACCACACCTTGAGCTATCAAAACACTACAGGGCTTCTGACTGTCTAATAGAATGAAGTAGCTCTTACCCCAACATGGAAAGCCAGAGGTGTTGTCTCCAGTCTTTGGTTCCTGTTCTTGGCCTGAAGGACACCTTCTTCATCAGAGTAATAGCCCTGAGCCAGCGTTTATCTTGGTGTAGTACTTTGACATGGACATATATTAACTCTGTGTGTGACAACAGTTTAGTGCAACACAGTGCTCACTGGAATTGCACAATTACTATACTTTTCTTTCACCACGTTTGCTCCAATGAAGGTCCTCAAATTCCCTTTGTTCCAAGAGACTTTGAAGGCATTTTCACACAGGGTGGTGTTAGCACAGTCATTTGCACACAAACAAAAACACGTTATTTTGGAACAGCATATATTGAGTAATATTATTGAATGTAAGCTCATCTTTCCAAGCTTGTAGAAGTGCAAAAGTAGACATCCGGCAAACGAGAAGAAGTAATCAACTTGATGAGTTGATACACTAATTGTATTTTTTTTAACTTTTTTTTTTTAATTAATATAATTTTATAATACTTGGTAATGTTGTATAAAGAACTGTAGATTTACTTACCAATAAGGTATTTTCTATCAGGTTAAGCTTTGTCCTGACTCCTCCAGTGTATAGACATCCTACAGTAGGATTGTGGCAACAACATTTTAGTTGTATCATTTTGTCCATTTAACACAGCTACAAGTTTTGGAACTGAGTTTTGGAATTATTTTTGAAGAAAATAATTCTATGATCTTCAGAGGGATTTTCAGTTTAATAGTTTGTCTTTGTCTCCAGAGAAGATGTCTGTCTGTTCCTCGCAGTGTTGTTGTCACAGTCGCCACAGCAATGAAAAATTTAGTCCATAATAAGAACCCATTAACCTCCCCTCAAATTGGCCAATCTAAACTTCCTCAAGCCTGAAATTGTAGTAATTAGAAGCAAAAACGTAATCATGCCAGTGCATAATTAATTTCCTCTTGCATGTTAATTCTGCTGCGGACAGAGGGGACAAAAGTGTTTTTAATCCATTCCTCTAAGAAAACCTCCACTGATGTGAATAGTATTGCAGTGTTGCTGTCAGAAGAAAGAAAGTCAAACAGTATCAGTAGAGAGATATAACTGAATATTGTTTTCAAACAAGAAAGAAACATGTTGTTTTGAACTAACATGTTTCAGCAGGGTTCTGTTTTTTGAAAAATGAACGTGTTAACTGTAAACGGAATGTTAAAAAAAGGCTTTTGTTGAAGCCCACCCCCTTTTGCCATTTCTCCACTCACTCCAGTCTGACTGCAGCAGAAATTATGTCCCTTAGCATGTGGCATGGTAGACCCCGCTATGCTCAGAGGTGCTCAACCCCTACCCACCCACCTCTCCATTTCCATATTTCCCATCTCCCCTAGAAAGCCCTTCATTTGTGCCACTGAGCAAATCCCTGTCTCCTGCCTTCTCAATGTAAATATTCATTTCATGCTTTTCAATTTCAATATCCACTCATTTTACTTCAGGTTGCGCTGCGTTATTTCACTGGGATGACTTTCCTGTGTTTAAAGGCAGGGGAAATCATTAAGAGTGGCCCCAGAAAGCAAACCCACACACGGTTGCTAATTTCTCGAAATAAACAATTGCTTTGGAAAACAAGAGTTGATCAGAAAATGTCAACCTTGAAATACAATTATTTTGCAAAGCCTTTTTTGGATCGCTTGGCAGGCGGGTGAAGCCTCATCTGTGGAAGCTGTGATATCTTGAAAATATTTACTTAATCAAAACTTGCCTATACCATATCAGTGGGTTTTTAGTGTGTACCCAACAAACATATTAGC
Source organism: Esox masquinongy (assembly GCA_016801175.1). NCBI lineage: Eukaryota > Metazoa > Chordata > Actinopteri > Esociformes > Esocidae > Esox > Esox masquinongy. The sequence goes on from JACXGI010000008.1 coordinate 219,128, forward strand.
CCCATGCTGTCTGCTGACATTGGGCCAATCTGCATGTGCTTATCAACTCCACATTGGCTGGAGACTTCAAGGGCAACCCTGACTTCAACTGAATAAGCACACTTTTTAGAATATGCTGCCCATCATTTTATACCAGAAAGGAACACAATGTCTGACTGTCCAACAAAATTCTGAACTATAGTTATAAATATAGTTTTATTGACATATTAAGTGTCTTCAAAATTCCCAACCCTAATTGTTTTGAATGGGGTCAGCTATTCATTTGATCTTGAAACATGTTTTACTTAAAACTACCTCAAGTTTCTGCCCTTATTTTTCCTTGCCATTTGTACACTTGAATTGTATATGTAGTCATCCTCAAGTGGCAAGAAAAATCCCCAAGTGGCAATAAAAAAGAATTGCAGTGTTCTATTTACCGAAGCTCATCTCTGAGCTGTAGAAACCTAATGCCATTGCTGATAATAATAAATCAGCTGATCTAACATTGTTATATAGATTCTTTGTAATCACTGTATGCGGTGGCTTGGTCAAAAGTATTCACCTCCTTTATTCAACATTTGATAGAGGCAACTTTGGCAGCAATTACAGCCATGAGTCTATTTGGATGAGTCTGCCAGATTTGAACATCTGGACACAGCAGTTTTTGCACATTCTTCTTTGCAAAATTGCTTAATCTCTGTTAAGTTGAATGGGGACCTTTGGTGAACAGAAATGTACAACTCTTTCCAAAAAGTCTCTATCGGATTGTGGTCCGGGAATTGACTGGGCCAGTCCAGGAAATTGAACTGTTTTGTTTTTTAAGCCACACATTGTGGCTTTGGCTGTATGCTTGTGGTCATTGTCTGGCTGGAAGATTAAACTTCTCCCAATTCCCAGGTCTCTTAGAGATTTCAACAGGTTTTCTTTCCAGATTTTCTGTATACTTTGCTGATTCCATTTTTTCCCCTCTCTTCACAAGCTGTTCAGGTCCAGACGCAGAGAAGCATCCCTATAGCGTGATGCTGCTACTGTGCTTCACAGTAAGGATGGTGTTCTCTTGATGATGTGCGATGTAAGGTTTGCGCCAAATTGTAGCACTCTAAAGAATCTTCATCCGCTTGGTCTCATACTCTCCCACATGACTTCTGGCAAACTCTAGCTGAGATATGATGAGTTTGTTTCAACATTGACTTTCTTATGGCCACTCTCCAATAAAGGCCACTTTTGTGAAGTACCTGGACAATTGTTACAGTTTGCACACTGTCTCCCAGCTCAGCCGTGGAGTCTTGTAAGTCCGTTAGAGCTGTCATAGGCCTCTTGACTGCCTCCCTGACTAGTTCTCGCTCAGATACTCAATTTTTAAGAAAAACCTTTTTTGATATTAATCCTACAAACCAACAGTAGGAACTCCCAGAGACAGGCATACTTTACCTGAAATCGTGTGGAAATCCTTAATTGCACCAAGATGGAGTCCATTTAACTTGTTATATGACTTGTTATATGACAATTGGTTGCACCACAGCTCATTTCGATGTGTCATAGCAAAGGGCTTGAATACTTATGCAAAAAATTTTCCATTTTTGTAATTATTCTGAATGATTTGCAGATTTTCTTTTTTTTTACCTTATGGATTTTCTTTTGGGTTACTCGGTGTCGATTAAATCCATTTTGATTTAATGTTTTACACAATAAAATGTAGAGAAATCCAAGTTGGGGGTATAATTTTGAGAGCCACTGTATCTGGAGAAAAAATAAATGCATGGTTGTTCAAGGTCAAAGTAATTGTGTTGCCTGCCTGCCCTCTGCTGTTTAGACTTGTAACCCTTAGGCCTCTTCAAAGTACCATTGGCAAGATTCCTTTAGTCTACCCCATCCTATTCTGCATTTTAACTACCTCAACCTTTTTTGCTTAGCCAGTGAAAAAAAAACTTTTAATCGAATTCTCTGTGTCTGTTCTTAGTCCTTACTGCAAAACAGACGGGTTCTTGCAGATAAAATAATTCAATTTGCTTTAGAAATGAGACTGACTGTTTACTAGAAGTTGATATGAATTGAAGATAAGTATAGAGTTTTAAATGTCTTATCTTATTTCAACCCTTAGTGTGGCCTCAATACATTTATTTAGGTAAAAAAACCCAACAAATTAATAGTTTAGTAATTAATTATGAGATGGTCTTTATAATTTATGGGCAATTGTTCTAACAACATGTTCATAATCTGATATGCATATATGGATTAACTTTGCGAAGCCTCGGATCTTTTAGTCCAATGGAATAAGGATCTAGAAAGGGTTGGATACTCAGCCCCTCCCAATTTAATAGGCTATGAAAGGAATCAGTCAAATGACACGGTATTATAGTTGTCCCTTTCTATACATGCAACCTCTAAGATTGGATTAGATTCAACTTTATTGTCATTGAACATTGCAAGTACAGTAGAACGAAATGCAGTAACAACGAAATGCGCTATAGCATAATCCTTTTCAACGATAATGACATTTTTCATGTTTTGTGCTGATTGTTATATTTGCCGTGAATGTGGGTGTTTGTACTTATGCATACTTGAACTTTCCTTCCAAAGTTCTTGTAGAAGAACCCAAATGTATCCTTAGCACAAAAGGGGAACATCATTCCAGGTCGAGTGACCCACAGGCCCACAAGGGGCAGCAGTGGGAGGCGATGAAAGGATCATTAGGAAGACATTTGGTCAGAAGAGTGAAATTTCAGCTTGCTGGTTTACCGACTTTTATTTGCCTAATCCAATGTTTATCCCACGTTGTCCTTGTGTGCTCTATTTAGGGACTTCCTCAAAACAGACATTTAATGTCCATGGATTACACACAAACACGCTCACACAGAGATGACTATCCCAGGAAGAAAAGGGAGACTGCAAACAGCAGCGTAATGATTCTCCTCAGCCTGATCCAATCCCTCTTAAAGTAAGCACTGACAACAAAGGATATATCCACCAACAAACACCTTGATGCCAACACACGCACACACACAACGGTCACATCTCTAAGTTTAAAGGATCGTTCCCCGTCAACACACAAACATCTATGTCTGTTCCCAGAGGCCTCATTAGTATTGCTGAGTGTAAAGGAGGCTCGCAGGAGCTGAACTAACACAACATGTCCTGAACAGCACAGTACACAAGCACTTTTCCACACACAGACTGCAAAGATGCATGCCCCTGAAATGCACACACTACACATCAGTCCATATTCCTTCGTAAGCATTTGGCATTGTCTCTCTCCAGAAGTGATAAAGTGCATTTGTTTTAAGGACTAAAGCTCATGAGAAAAGTATTTACTGTGTGTACAGATTTAATGTTGAACGCATGCCTTTTGTGTATGTCATGTGTTTAGGGTTAGTGTAAAGCTCCTGTCTGCATCATATATTTATGTAGCGTGTGTTCATGTGCTGTGTTCTGGTGTTGTGTGGTTTAATGTGTTAATGCTGTGTTCTGGTGTAGTGTGGTTTAATGTCTTTATGCTGTGTTGCGGTGTAGTGTGGTTTATTGGATTTATGCTGTGTTCGGGTGGAGTGTGGTTTATTGGATCTATGCTGTGTTCTGGTGTAGTGTGGTTGAATAGAAATGTATACTGTGTTATAGAGGAAAGACTTAATTCAAGTCCCTAATTGTGTGTGTATGTACATCCCATTGTAAGCATCATCAGTGCAACGGTGGACATTACATATGTATCTGAATGCTGCTGCCTCTTTCCATCCCAAGGCTAGGCAGCTTAAATAATGATGATTCTGCCTGAGGGACTGCTTGCTAAAAGGAATGTATTTTCTAATTAGATAAAGCTACTTTCCCAATTTTCTGGCTGCTTAAGCATAAAGCATGGCAGGGAGAGAACCCTCACAGCCATATTGACTTCTAGCCAAGTCTCCCTCATGTGCCCATCCTGTCACACTCCCACACCGCACACACCTCATAACATTATCTATGCTACATATCCTGCTACAAATATATGTGTGTGTGTGTGTGCAAATTATATCCTTGATTATAAGATATGTATATATACAGTATGTATATATTTATTGTCTTTTATACCTAGGTTTATGAATAGTAGACATTGGCAAGGTGTATGGGAGCGTTATAAATACATATAAAGTCACATATTAATTATTATAACTGTACATGCATTTTCACTCCAGATATCCACACATATGCAGTGATTTAAAGCCCTTTTTCACAAAACATACTTCTCACACACACACACACACACACACACACACACACACACACACACACACGTTTAGATGAATTGTTAAATAAGCTCATTGGTGAATGAGATGTGTGCATTACTGGCAGTTGTGCTGAAAAGTGCCTCTGTGGGCCATGTGATTGACCATCCATAGCATCTCTGTCAGAAGACAGGATATCGACCTCTGACCCTTATGGGCAGTGCTGTAAATCTGAAAACTGCAAAATGCACATACTGCTGTTTACTAGTAACATGTAGACGAGTATATAGTAAACCCTTCTATGGCCCAGAGTAAAAAGAGAGGACAGGGAGGAGAAATAGCAACACTGTCATTCTGTGTATTGATCCAATGGAAGATTGAGTGATGACAGAAACAATCAGAGGAAAGCTGGGTTCGTAGCAGAGTGCTTGTCTCACAGGAACATTTTGATTAGGATTTAAGACTCATCAAAATGCTGAGATGCGTACGATGTTGGACTGACTCAGACTCCTTCTAATGCTTCTACTTGAACAGCTTTAAGTGCATATTCGTGTTAAGATCCCCTGTGCACACTGTAAATGTGTAGGACTGTGACTTCAGTATTGATTTAGTGCTCTATCCATCTCTTTTTCCTTTACTTAGCAACAGATGTCACCTAAGCCTAGTTCACAGGCACACATACACAATTTACATACTGTACATTATTCCAATTCAAAATCCTACTTTCCCTATCCCTGAGCCTAACTTTTACGCAACCCTATCTCTAACCCCCAAAACCATAACCCTAAACTCCTAGCCTGTTTGTTCACGGGGGCTGTCGAAATGTCTCCACAAGGCAAAATGTTCTTTGTTTGACTATCCTTGCAGTGATTTTTAGTCCCCACCATGATAGTAATCCTCTGGTGAACTGTTACATGGCATTTGAGGGTGTAATGAGAAACTATATCACACATGGACAGACACTCTTAATTATCACATTACATAAAATTCACCTCAGGTAAATTTTATCCAGCAGGAGCAGCAGAAAGAACATCCAGGCCTTCAGTGGATAATCAAGCTGTGATTTATTTAGTATAATAGTACAGGCCTACAGACACCTGCTATATAACCCAGTGCCCGAGACATAGCTCTCTGTTGAGATTAAATAGTACTTCTAAAGAGAGCGACCTTCCATTTCTCTTGTTTAAACATTAAGCACGTGAAATCTATAATGCATCCCTCAGAAAAGCTTCGTTATCTTTTTTCATCCTTAGAAGGAGTTTTGTTTCTGAGCTTGGTATTCAAAAGTTTAAAATGAAGTTGAAGGGCATCTCTGCTGGAAATCTTTCAGGCTGAATAGTAAAATATCTTCTATTGGTCTTAAACACATTAGAATTGGTCTCACCATGAAAGTGTGATGTCATTGCATTCTTTTATTTATGTGTTTTTGGTAGAACTTTTTTTTCTGCTTATTCGTAAATCCTCCTATACAAGACATTCTTGAATTGCATTTCATAGAATGCTAAGTTTGCAGCGATTAGAAGGTAATGTTCTGTAAAAGACCGAAGTCACAAAAATGTTTTTAGTAACCCTACCGAGGTACAAATGAGTAAGTTACCTTTCCTGAAAGGAAAGAGTTTTGGAAACACACTGGTCATTGTGGAACAACATTCGACTTGGTTCAGATTTGCTGGTATCTGATTGCTGAAAGTTGGGGTTACAAACAAATAAATACATTATTTAGACTTAGAGTCTATGGAATGGGGATCTTTGAGGTTTTGCTGTATAATGCACACAGGTTTTGTTAATGGAAAGTACAAAAGTTAAGCTACTGTAAGGAAAAATGGCAATGGAAGCCCATTTATGCAATTTCTTGTTTAGTTTTTGTTTAATTATATCTTAAAGATATAGGAAATGTACCACAAGTTTAATTTGGATTATCCTTTCTATGCACAATAGCAGTAAAGGTAAAATTCTTGCTCTGGATAAGAGCATCTGTGAAATTATTTAAAATGTAATTTTCAGTTATTTTCTGGGGATACGAAAATGGTTTCTAAAACCCCTAATGAAAATGACTAATAATCCACTATGTCTTTAAACTATGTAATATTTTATCTCAGTTAAAAATGTTAAGTTAAAGGCAAAGAAGACCTAACATCCCAGATGTCAAGATCTCACATTAAAGTATGCCTTTCCTTCAGTGGATAGAAGAAAATAATATCAACAGAGAAAAAAGTTATGTGAGAGAAATGAATCAGTTCCAGTTGACTTGGGAGATTGTTACCAGTTTGACACACCTCTCTGTCTCCCCTCTACTCAGGCCAAACAAAATGTCTTGTAAAATGAATTACCATCAGACTGACACATAATTATAAGTTATTCCTGTAATATTTTCATTCTGCTCTACAGTAAATAGTGACTGCTAATAAAAAAGCCAATCCCATAACCCATAATCAGGGATTCTAATGAGTTGGATTACTGCCAAGGATATTTCCTTCTATTTGACGCCGTTTCAGCATAGGAGAATTTAATGAGTGTCGTAATTATGCACCCAAACAATCTTGAATGGGGAAAAATCCTTTCTCCCAGGCAGCTGCAGCTGTGAGGCTGAATATGAAGTTTCCTGATCAGTATGTTATGAATGCATGTCTTTGGGGAAAAAGCTTTTCTGGAATATACTTTAGTTGTACAATGATGTTAAATGCAAAACTAATTGCGATAATTCATAAATATTACATCATGACACTGTGAAAGAGGATTACAGAATTAAAACTCCATATCACATTAATATCTATGAGAGGAGTCGCTACTCGTTATGCATAAACCATGAATTAGCTAGTTAGAATGTCCCTACGCATTATGCATAAAGCCTGAATTAGCTAGTAAAATGCTAGAGAAATACAGGGAAGTGAAAGGTAAATTCATTGCCACCTGTCTGTGTGATTTTGGCTCAGTCCACTCTAACACCAGAGTGATGTACATTTTTTGACATTAGAAAGGTTAACAGGAACCACCCTCATCTTTTATCTAAAGTGATTCAGTTGCACAGACCTACAGATGTCATGGCCATATGCTGAGATGTACTGACAAAATGTGTGTGTAAAGCTCTAGCTAATCAATGTAAACTAGAACTGGTGTGCGTTCAGCTGTCTAAGAAGCGAAAGCCACACAAACAAGCGTTTCATCAACCTACAGTAGATTAAAGAGCTGACTTTTGTTTGAGTTAACCAAATGCCACACTCTTAACAAACAAGCCTTAAGCCCTTTGGGGAGCAGTCTCTCTCCACCCACTTCACCCATCACTATATCTCCCTCCCCGTCTCTCTCTCTCCCTCCCTCCTTATTCTGCAGCACAGTGTAAGCTTCAGGGGGCTGTGTACGGGAAACTTTAATTAGTTTTCCAAATGACTGCGGTGAGTGGGATGACAAGCATTTGTTCTCTTTTAAGCGTCGACGCCGTGGGGCACTCACTAGTGCTAGTGTGGATAAGACAAGTTAAACAAGCTAACATCACCTATCTGGTCACCTTGGATACAGACGAACCTTGTTTGTCGAGTGTCGGGGGAAAAAAGAAATGGTAAAATGTTTAACATGAAACGAGGACATATTTTAATAAGGCCTTTTACTAACAGCGATTCTGAGTTATTCCTTGGGGGAGGTGAGTACGGCTGAGTGGTGACACCTGTAGTTTTCAAGAGCACAGAGACAGCATGAGAAGCACAGCTTAGAGCAGTGAAAGGTCAGAGTGGATCACCAGAAGGACACGTTCAACTTCGAAATCAAAGACAACACTGCAAGGCCGAGTTCAACCTGCTCCTTGTCAAGGCCTACTGACGTTTGTGTGTCCTTTAAAGGGCATTAAGTGATAGAGTAAAGGTAACCCTTTAGAACGCACCAGGATTTATTGACTACATTGTTAAGGTTGGCTTTTAAAGCTTGGACGTCCCTGTATAAAAACATCAACAAGCAAACAAAGCGTTTCACTTCCTGTCACAAATGTCATAGCTATATGTTCTCCCTATGTTCAACTGGATATCCATTTCTTCTATCTAGCTTGACTTTGACATCACAGTGAGTCCAGAAGGACCACATGACACGGTTAGCTGAGCTTGCCGGACATTTAAAAGCTTTGGTAAATGTTGACCTCCTCACACCTCAGTTTGGTTCCAGTGAGTTGCCCCGTTAGAGGTTCCATTAGAGGCGCTGTGGCCAGTGGCCCTGGAATGTGTGTACAACATGGAGAAGGAATCACTGCTATATCAGTCTTAATAACACAATGGTTTTAACAATTGAAATGAAAGACAAAGGCTTTTGATATATCAGGATGTCTGGAGCATCACTAAAAATGGCAACAGAGGTTATCCACCTACAATGTCGAGATTGACATATCTGCATGAAACAGTTACAAATCAGTTACAAATCAAAAGTTAGAAATCACTTCATTTCAGGGCTGCCAATAGCCTAGTTGACAGAGAGTTGGGATGAATGATTGCTGGTTCAAATCCAAGAAAAATAATGATATACAAATCTGTCCTTGTGCCCTTGAGAAATGTACTTAACCTTATTCACTCATCTAGGGGCCTCTAAATAAGGGTTTTTGTTAATGACCATAGTATGTCTCTAACAGGGATGTTCCCTTACACATACTGTACCTAATGGTTTGGCCACTCGGCTCTGGTCTACACAGGCAGAGTGAATAGATGAAGAGGAGTTGTCCATGGTGCTGAAGGAAAATCTGTCTGCTTTGCCCTTTAGAAATAATCTAGTGGTGCTGAAATGGATTCAACAATAGCTAATACTGCAGCTACAACTCACACTTTCATGATTTAATCACCACTGTCATTATTATTTCTTCTGTGTACTCTCGTTAGGGAAAGACCCAGACTCAGATGTTGTTAAGCCCAGCTAGTCATTTTTTTTTTTTTACTCGTTATCTTTTTGTGTTCTAGCTCCCCGCAATCAGTAAAAGTACTGATTAGTTTCTGTTTATATGTCTGTAAATGGGGTAAATCTTTATGTGGTAAGATTTGAAAGGATTTATTTTATAAGGGGTTCTGGCGCTCATTTCATATACAAGCTTTTTAAAGGAAGGTTGGTTCTTATTTCATATTTTTGTCATTTTAAATGTGGTTGCTCATTTTGTGTTTGCAGTGTTCTAAAGGAGGGTCGCTCTTTTCGTATCTCTGGGCCTGATGCTAAATAAGCTGGGTTCTGACACTCACGGGTGCTTCTCTGGTTTCTCCGCTCCCGAGGTAGTCATCAACATCAGGTACATTAAAATTATTGGCATATGCATTCCATTACATGCTACTAAATTGAATCAAAATGGAGTTGTAACTAAAGATAGTGTAATATTTTATGTCTGAATATCATTGGCAGCATTGAGCAAAGTTGCTTAAACATCAGCTTATGAGGCAACTCTTCCTGCCAGGTTAAGTAAGATAAATAATGTACCTTATGCTTCCCCTGAATGGGTCCTCACTTTTTATAATCTCCTCAAAGTAGTGACAGAGAGTAACTGCAACATATGGATATATAGAGCCTTCAGAAAGTATTCAGACCCCTTCACTTTCTCCACATTGTTGTTTTATTACATTTTTTGAAATTTGCTAGAACTGAAATATCTAGAAATGAAATATTTTATGTATCACGTATTTAGACCCTCTGCCGTGATACTCCAAATTGAGCCCAGATGCATCCTGTGTCCTTTGATCATGCTTGCTATGTCTGTAGAACTTGATTGGAGTCCACCTGAGGCAAATTCAGTTGATTTGACATAATTTAGAAAGACATACAGCTGTCTATACAAGATCCCATCCCAGTGCATGTCAGAGCAAGAATCAAGAAATGAAGTGCAAGGAATTCTCTGTAGACTTCCAACAGAGAATAAGGTCAATAGATCATAGATCTATTGATCTTATAGATCAATAGATCTATAAAAGGTTAGATCTGGGGAAGGTTATAAAAATGTAGCACTCCATCAACCAGGCCTTGATGGTAGAGTGGCTAGACGGATGCCAATCCTGAGTAAAAGGCATATTATGAAGGACTGAAAGCGTGAGGAAAAAGATGATCAGCTCTGATGAGACCAAAATATAACTATTAGCTCTGAATGTCAAGCGCAACTGCTGGTGGAAACAAGGTACTGCTCATCACCTGGCTAAAACCATCCCTATGGTGAAGCATGCTGATGGGAGTATCATGCTATGGGGATGCTTCCCAGCTGCAGGGACTAAAGACAGCTCAGGATTGAGGAAAGTGTGAACTGAGCAAAATACAGTGGTCCTTGAAGATAACCTGACCACGAGCACACAGGACCTCAGACTGGGGCAAAGGTTTAAAAAAACGACCCAAGGCACACAGCCAAGACCACACTGGAGTGGTTTTTGGACAGGTCTGTTAATGTCCTTGAGTGGCCCAGTCAAAGACGGGAATTTAAACATCTGTGGGGGAACTTGAAGAACTCTGTTCACAAACGCTCCCCATCCAATCTGACAGGGCTTGAGAGGATCTGCAAGGAACTGCCCAAGTCACTGCCATGTATTGTTTTTTATTTGAAAAAAATTGGCACAAATTTATAAAACCATGTTTTTGATTTGTCTTTATGTGGTATTGTGTGAAAGTGAAGCCACTGTACATTTAGAGTGTAAGGTATTATCAATGAAACTCCAACAAAACTAAACAATAACATTTATAGAATAGGACACAAGACAAAAACTGACAGAAATAATTGTCCATTTTTCAACAATCAGTTTTCGATTCATCAAAAAAAAAATGCCTGAGAGATATGTAATTTGTATTTAGTTTATCCATTTATTATAATAGTAAACATTGGTCGCTTGAATTCCCAAGAGCATATGGAAACAAAGGGACAACAAAAAACAGCAGTGTCTGCCATATAACATGAAATAAATAGTAATTTAAATCAGAACTTCAACAAGAGTGCATAGTCCAGTGGCATATATCAAAATTAAGTCACATAGCAGTGCCAGAATATAGGACCACTTGAAAAAATTTAATTCCAAAGAAAAAAAATGATAATTTGTACCGGAAAATATTTTCTATTTTCCATGTATAACAATAAATATCGTAATTTCTCGTTTATTATCTGTGGCTTATGCATGGATTTTGAAAACATTTTCAACCACAGTGGTTAATACATGGGTGTGGCTAATACACAAGTTTACATTTTTAAAACTGTTTCCACCCGCAAACATTTTCACAGATGATTGCTTGATGACGTAGAGGTCTCAGAAAATCATGTAGCAAATATGATACAATTGGCATTAAAGGGTTTTCAATAACATATTTTATTCTTCAACAAATTAATTTTCTTAGCGTCCAATGACACATGTTTACTATTAATGTACAATGTATGTATGAGTCATATTTCTCCTGGCAAATGAGGTTTATATATGGGTGGGTTAGGGCAGTTTATAGTCAAAGAAATCTGGCAACCCTGACCACTCGTTTATTGCCGTTATAGTTCACAGGGAAACCAAAACGTTCCCAATCAGCAGACCTAAATAATACTGGGGAGTCAGTAATTTCCCATTATCTCGACCTCATCGACTTTTGAACTTTTTAAAAATTTTGACAACTCTCTTGATTTCAAACCGTCAATAAACAATAAGGAATAGGCAATAATAGCCTTTAGGCAATAGGATTCTCTTCACCTGTTGAGTGTGCACGCCAGTGTCAGGATTCACAAAGTTGTGGTGATGATTGACTTTGAAGTATTCGAAGCCTACGTCCTCCAGCTCTTGAGTCTTGTAGCCCTTCCAACTGTCGGAGTAGATGATGCCTCCTTTGGCGACGTTTTCTCGAATGGCAGCCAGCAGAGTTGGAGCATTCCTGTTTAGCACCTCGCTGAAAAAGCAATGCTTGGTCTCACGGCAAAGTCCCCCAGAAATCATTTTCTGAGGTAAAATCCATCCGGCGTTGTTCTTGCGTTTGGTGAAGAGCAGCTCGTCAATTTCAACAATCGTCCCCTCCCCTCAGATTTGTCCTTGATTCCGCGCCATAAGAGCCTCCATGCACACTTGCCTCAGGTAGTTGTTCCAGTCCTTATTCCTCTCTAACCAAGGGCCTTGTCAACGGGTCACAGGGTAACACAAAGCAGGGTTGCACAGTCGTCTGATCTGCCTCAGAGACGACAAGTCATCCTATTTCAGACTATTCCAGAAGCAAGGTGCTAGTGTTTCTGTAGGTTAACAAAGTAAGGAATGGTTGTAGTTCAGAGCTTGATAAAAAAAATAAAGATGCATTGCATTCATCTATGAGACTTCAAAGAGTGACAGCCAACTTTTGGATACAGTGCACTGATGTGTGCTGAGCCTATTGCTTGTTACAATGTATTATACAATACGATGAACTGGGTCCAGTGACATGGTATTTACTTCTGAAAATGATAGGTGCAAATGTAGCACAGGTGCAACCAAGCCTACAATTGGTGTCGATGGGCGGGGAAATGGAAGAAAGATGGTAAGTCATCAGGGAACCAGGGATTCCACCCCTATGAGACTTATTGTAGATATTTGTGTTTTTTCTGAGGTTTTTGAAGGTTGACAAGGATCAGATAACACGTGGAAGTCAGCCTCGCTAGTTGGACTAAGCTCCCACTCCTGCATACATTTAGAATTTTTCCAACGCTTAGAAATTATCTTGGTTGTTTCCAAGGAGAAAACAGCGCTGAAATGGGGTCTCTTAACGCTTTAACTGTTGACACAGTTTGACATTGTATTTCCACATTGCGGTTTAACATCCTGTTTGCACATTACTAAGTCACGTAAACATTCCCTCTGTAGTTAAGAAAGTTCACTTTAAATATTTCTTCAGAGAGAGACAGAAAGAGAGGGCTCGAACCTGCATGCACTAGTCAAAAAGCTCATTTTTTTTTCTAAAAAAAGAATGGTTCAGCTAACATCTACAAATATCCATATCCTTTGATGACTTAGGTGGTAAGCTAGCATGTATGCTTGCTCACATTGGGGAATGCGTGTGCGTGTTTTTATACACATCTTCTTACATCTCCAGGGCTGACAGGATGGGTGTATGGAATAAGGCTGTCTTATTTGCAGTCATAACCAGGATACATAACTGAAATGTGCTCTTTACATTGGTAAAAGAGAGTAGCTTTTTAAATAATAGATAAGAGATTGATCCTGAATGCTGAAGCTCCAGACAGATCTTTCTAGAATCCCTTGTAACACTGTTAAAAACCGGAAGATGCATTTCAAAAATAAGTTAAAAGTTAGAGAACAAAAACCTTGACACCCCTCCCAACCATCTGATTGTTGCTTTCAATTAATTCCAATACCTTGATAATCTGGTCCAAATGAACATTATAACGTTTGCTGATTTTCTCTGTAAATGTTTGTGTTTGTAAGTCATCTTGAACCATGCCATTTTATTATATTTGACTCCCACTTGAAAGTCTGCATTTCAATAGTTCTGTAGGATGAAATATGCAATCTGAGAAGTACTTAGGATTGTGAATTTGGAACAAAAAGAATAGCTTATTCTGCCCTCAGCCATCACCTGAAAGAGAAATTAAGGCATTATTAATAGACTGTTCAACAACGACGCAAAAGTTAAAAAAAGTTGAGATAATTAGAGGAAATAGCTCAAAGTCATTCAGTGCTTTCCCTCCTACATTCACAGATGGTGTTTGAGCACTTGTCACTTGGTGGAACCAGGAAAGAAATTACACACAACAAAATTAATAACTGAAAGTGGCTTGTCTGAAATATTTCTGTCTGAACTTTCTAAAAAGTATCATGCAAGTGAGACCAGCACACATCAGACTGAGTAACCTGATACAAAGTCAGTATGAAATCTGATACTGTGATGAGAGCGATTCCCGGTGTCAGCTCATACACTGCTGACCAATGAACACTTGGGTTTCCTGTCTGAACTGGCTATGCTAATTAATTGATAAACTTTTTAAACAAAGCCTTTGACTTTTGGCTGTCAGTCCATCGATGTATTCACTTACTCAAGTGATTTTCTGATTCAAGTTGATAAAGCTACAGAGAATAGAGAGTCAACAATACACATTAACCTCACTTGCTGTAATGTTTTTTTTTTCCACAAAGGGAATTGTTTGCTGAATTATGCCTGTGTGCTGCTGATGACTTGGAGGTAAACTTAATTACTTTTCCTTTAATAGATGCACATTTTTAATCAGCATTGTTTTATGAAGTGGAGCCCTTTTGGGATGCCCTCTTAGTAACCTCCCCATCCCCCCACCCCTTCCTTCGCCTGATTTAAAGAGAAATCTTCTGGATTTGTCCTTTCCTTCCCCTTCAGCTGTCCCCACCCAGGCCCCTATTCCAGCCCTGCCCGCCCTCTGGCTGTGGTTCCACTGTCACCCTGCTACATTTAATGGGCATAAGCCCTGCATTACTTGCCCTGTCGAACAAAGTTTTTGGCCACTCCCACACCCTGTTGCAGTCCACAGCACTGATCTTTTCTCAAACTTCAAACCCGTCCTCATCTCACCGCTGACCTCACCATCTCCTCCTCCGTGCCAGCCTGGAAAACACCTGTCACCGCAGAGGTGGGTCTTTGGGACCCACTGTGAGACCTGCCTGTTGATGGTGCCTGACATGGTAATGGGGACAGGTCATTCTTGAATTGCGGTGGTAAATGCTGTGGTAAATCTTTATCTTGTAAAAACCCCTTTAAAACAACAAAGACATAAAACACATGTTCAGTTTCCAAATAGGAAATTCATTTATTTATTAAAGGCTTGACACTACCGGGGATGTGTAGAAATGTAGCAACATTTCGGGGATTTAGAGAACTCTACAGTATAATGCCCTTTGTCATTAGTAGGGGCAATAATGGGGTTTTCAAGATAGAGGGACTATGTATAAAAGTTTTGTAATTTCATTTAAAAAAAAGTAGAGAATCTACACTCATAGAAAATGCTTGATTTAAAATAAAAACTTTTGAGTATAGAGCCAAAAGAAGAAAATGAATGTCCCAATCATTTCAGAGAGCACTGTATAATATTTAGAATGTTAGACAGTAAACAAGTGCTGTCAAAGCATTATTTTCTCATGTTTTACATACAGTGTTTCCATACTATCAGACGGGAATAAGAATGTAAAATTATTCAAATTTTTTTATTTTTTTTATTTTTTTTAATTTTTAGTCAAAGAGCTGTATGAAAAGACTACCTGAAAGTTTACTTTTGGAGTGGTGGAAATTTTAGCCTGCCTGGTGATATTCCATTTCTAATGGAAGTTCTAAAAGCAGCGACCAAAAGCCATGTGGATAACTTAAAAAGTCCTTTGTCATCATGAAATTGTTCTCAAACCCCTGTAGTTGTGCAAAAAAATGAACATGTTTGGTCTCACCCCATAATCTCATTGGACAACATCCTTATAGCACACTAAACATTTTACCCGCCTACAAAATAAATAGAGGAACAATTTTTCACCCACAGTTTTTCACCTGAATGCATGTTTTATGATGGTGAGGGTGAAAATGGATTGAGAGCTAAAACATTTTTAAGCAAACATATTTGTTTATTTGGAATGTGAATCTGCACCTGCATTTTTACTCAGAAGTCCCAACCGCCACCATATTTCAAGAACAACCCTGGCACGATTGATTTGTCCATCTTCATCTGAAACCCTTTTATTCGACACTATATTTGCTTTCTGTCCCCAGATCACCCCACGGCCCACCTGTCTACTCCGAGTGGTGCCTCCCCGGCCATGCTCAGTAGCGACCTTCAGGTTGACGGGTCCGAAGACAGGACGTGCGGCGAGATGGGGTTGACCTATGACCTGGATGCGGATCAGCACCGGCGGGGCACTCACAGCCACGAGAGCCAATTAACGTGGGAGCATGCAGTGGCACACCATGGACCGGAACCTTCCACAGGGCGAGCTGCCGTTCCTAATCTCTTAATACCTCGCCGCGGCCTCCAAGGTGACCTCATCTATCGGATTTCGTCACCACACCGTGTGCCGTTACACCAGTGACTGGGGAAGAGGACATTACCAAACCCCACGTACCGAGACAGCAAACCCCTGCATGATTCAGATAATAGCGCTGTTTATTCACTGGAAGAAAGTGTTTTATACGAGTTTCTTAAAAGTAAAGTTGTGCTGGCCTTAATAAGCGACACAATTCATAGTACATGGGGGAGGAAGTTTAACTTCAAATCAAAGTGAGAAACTCAATGCTTTGTCTGACTGAATACCTCGTCTTGACACTGACAATTTGATGAAAGTCACTCTGGCGTGGAATACATCAACACTTGTGTGACTTGCACATTTAAAAACACTATTTTTTTCTTTTTTTCTTTTTATTTTTTTTACAGATGCCTGCCAATAGCAAACCAAGTCACGAGGGATGAAAGCAGAAAAATGAACCCAGGCAGAATAGTTTTCCTTTCCCTCCCCAAATTGTCTTTGTTTCCTGTGCATCTGCCTGAGTGATTACCAGATATCAGTATGAACGATATCTCTCCACTCCGATGGACAGGCACTGTGGAAAATGGATGACTATTATCAACAGAAACCTCAAAGGTAGTCACCATGCAAACATGGCAGATGCATCCAATCTTGATCTGAGCTAAAGGATTCACTTTGAAGACAACTCTGCACTTTGAAGTCTGATTCTCTATTTGTATTTACTTATTTTCAGCCTCTCTCTGCGGAGATATGACCCATCCATGGGTGCAATATCTGCTTAGTAAACATATCATTCTCCGACAAGCAGATAGGAAGAGGTTGAAGTCTGTTTGGCCCTTAGAAAAATAGACTCAAACAGATAAACAAATCAAGAGCTGACCCCGGGAGAGAAAAAACTACAGTTCTCCATCTTTATCTCCCGTATCACCAAGATATGCTTTTCCTAGCCCTTTCTTCCATGCCTGCCCTCCTTTCATTCTTTCACTCACTCTGACCTGAGATGACCTTTTTTCTCACAGTCCTCTCAACTGTACAGTGTGTACACAGTCCTCTCTATGTACACAAAAGGCCTATTTCTCTCAAATATTGTTCACAAATCTGTCTAAATCTGTGTTAGTGAGCACTTCTCCGTTGCCGAGATAATCCATCCACCTCACAGGTGTGGCACATCAAGATGCTGATCAGACAGCATGAGTATTGCACAGGTGTGCCTTAGGCTGGCCACAAAAAAAGGCCACTCGAAAATGTGCAGTTCCATCACACAGCACAATGCCACAGATGTTGCAAGTTTTGAGGGAGCGTGCAATTGGCATGCTGACTGCAGGAATGCCCACCAGAGCTGTTGCCCGTGAATTTAATGTTCATTACTCTACGATAAACCGTCTCCAAAGGCGTTTCAGTGAATTTGGCAGTACATCCAACCGGCCTCACAACCGCAGACCACGTGCAACCACACCAGCCCAGGACCTCCACATCCAGCATCTTCACCTCCAAGATCGTCTGAGACCAGCCACCCGGACAGCTGCTGCAACAATCGGTTTGCATAACCAAAGAATTTCTGCACAAACTGTCAGGAACCATCTCAGGGAAGCTCATCTGCATGCTCGTTGTCCTCATCGGGGTCTCGACCTGACTGCAGTTCGTCGTCATAACCGACCTGAGTGGGCAAATGCTCACATTCGGTGGCGTCTGGCACTTTGGGGAGGTTTTCTCTTCACGGATGAATCCCGGTTTTCACTGTACAGGGCAGATGGCAGACAGCGTGTATGGCGTCGTGTGGGCGAGCAGTTTGCTGATGTCAACATTGTGGATCGAGTGGCCCATGGTGGCGGTGGGGTTATGGTATGGGCAGGCGTGTGTTATGGACAACGAACACAGGTGCATTTTAATGATGGCATTTTGAATGCACAGAGATACCGTGACGAGATCCTGAGGCCCATTGTCGTGCTATTCATCCATGACCATCACCTCATGTTGCAGCATGATAATGCACGTCCCCATGTTGCAAGGATCTGTACACAATTCCTGGAAGTTGAAAACATCCCAGTTCTTGCATGGCCAGCATACTCACCGGACATGTCACCCATTGAGCATGTTTGGGATGCCCTGGATCGGCGTATACGATAGCGTGTTCCAGGTCCTGCCAATATCCAGCAACTTCACACAGCCATTGAAGAGGAGTGGACCAACATTCCACAGGCCACAATCAACAACCTGATCAACTCTTTTCAAACCCCCCCGGACCCCCCCAATG
>JACXGI010000008.1:237568-288786 GCA_016801175.1 Esox masquinongy
TTCGAGTGGCCTTTTATTGTGGCCAGCCTAAGGCACACCTGTGCAATACTCATGCTGTCTGATCAGCATCTTGATATGCCACACCTGTGAGGTGGATGGATTATCTCGGCAAAGGAGAAGTGCTCACTAACACAGATTTAGACAGATTTGTGAACAATATTTGAGAGAAATAGGCCTTTTGTGTACATAGAGAAAGTCTAAGATCTTTGAGTTCAGCTCATGATAAATGGGGGCAAAAACAAAAGTGTTTCGTTTATAATTTTGTTCAGTGTAGTATCTGAGCTTCATGGACCTGAAAAATATTTTGTTGGACAACAATCATTTGCTTTACTTTGCAATGCTAATTATCCAGCAGTGATACATTTTAATGAAACCTACAACTCCCCATTGTTTATCATACTCTCTTAATGTATGAGTCTGAACCAATTTAGGAACTTCAACAATTTATTTGTGTACATAAATCTCAGGGTACCAAGTACATCAAACCAATTTTAGGGATACATTTGAATACTGATTGCCTTGTTTGCAAAGTCAATGTTTTTAAATTGATGAAAGTGACTCAATTGACAAAACGCAGAAAGCTAGGAGAGTGTATTCTACAGCAATTTCCAGCTGTGCACATGTAAAATTAAACAAACAAATAAAAAGTTTTAATGCTTTAGTTTGACAAATTAGTGGCTTTTTTCGGTCACCTGATTCTAATTTGAAAAATGTCGTATTTTTTGTCTGAAATAAAAATCTCTTGTGCGACTTGCTTGGCACACCCAGATCTTTTCTAGATCCAGCACAGTACAGCCACAGATCAGGGAAACTGCCCTTGCTGCTTATCAAAACATGGATGACTAATATATTCAGCGGGCCATTAGAAGCTCATGACGATGCATTAATGGAGGCTGATAAAACCATGCTAATTCCCATACCGAGGTTTTGTCATGGCTGATCAAATCATGCCACTTGCTCATCATAATTAATTACTGATATGGGGCAGATTGTAAGTGATGTGTGTGCCGAGCACTCAAGTGTCTTCCTCGTTTCAATGCCTCCATCTTGTCATTTCCCCATCTGCCTCCTCAACCTAAATCCTATGTCCCCATAAGGGGTGTGGGTTGGCGCGTGGTTGGAGTTACCTCAGATGATGATACGAATGAGGGGACAGCTTTATTTGGGGCATACACCTCCAATGACTGCACTCATAGCAGTCGGTACTGAAGTCTCCCTAGAGGAGCACTAAGGTCAATTTGGTGTCTGAGCCTCCTCGGTGAGAAACTGCAAGGGCGTCTTGGGGCACAGGCCAAACCAATTTCTGTGAAACAGAAACCAAATTACAATGGATTTTGTCCATGGCACGTGCTGGTCACTTAGATCCAGCCCCAATTTCTCCCCCTCGCTTCCCCAAATTTGTGGTATTCATATTCTTCTTATGACCGTGTCATTGGCAGGCACTCCTAATTAGTACATACCGACAGATCCTGCTCAATAGCATCATAGAACATGTATGCATGGCGTGCTCCAGTTGTATCGTTTTAAGCTGCAAAATGCATGTTTTTTATTCTTAAAATACAATTGGTATATTGCATGTTTAATATGCAATATGCTTAATCAGCGAGAATTTTGCTACGCCAGCGTTCTTGCTAGCAGTACAATTTATTTTTCACAAACTCTGCTAGCTAATGACTACATTGGTTGCTTTGTCTGTCTAAAGTACATTTGACAACATTATGATGGAAGAGTTGTTTCATACAGACTATTTGCCATGGGAATATTTCTCCAGGCCACAATAGTGTAATTCAGGCAAAACAGTCATTAGCTCCCTGTTCAAAGAAAATAATTAACTACCAAATATTACTAGTAAATATATAAGTAGCTTTGACCTCTGTTCCAACTAAAAACGCAACATACAAAGAACAAGATTTACCAACCTGCACTGCATAGAAATGTATATTTTCTTTGGAACTGCAATAATAAATATGATCTGTTTAAATAGATGCACTCTGTTCACATGGTCATCCATTTTAATATCTTTTTCTAGCTGAAAAGTCCCACCTTAAACAAATCATTGGTTCAGAGAATGAAATAAGTGACAACTGATTCGAGACAATTAAAACAAAGAGAGCAGTGCATCTCCCTTGCTCCCTGCTGCACACATGAACCTGCTTTTGAATGGGATTTTGATTGGTGGTGATCTGTCTGAGATAGGGTGAGGTCACGTTTAGACAAGGTGAGATCACTTTTTTAAAACAATGTGTTTTTGGAGGAGCTCTGTAATTTCAATTAGGTGAACATGTGTCTGGAGTACATAATTAACATAGGGACTTCCTTTACTAGCTCACACTAGCACAGCGAGTCCTGTTAATGAGTCGTTCTGTAATATTTGAAATGGTTGGATAGCCTACACTCTGTTTAATCAAACCTAACTGGGAACAAGGAAATCTCCAGCCTCCGGCTGGAAACTTGAAAAATAACGAGCTCCGACCTGGAATTACAAGTAGGAAACTTGGACAACATATAAGTTTCAACTTCCTGACCTTAAGATTACAGACAATTGAGCACTGTCTTTGAGTGTCCAGATGTCCTTGAAGCACTTCGTTCTTGTTCACTCTGGTGTTTGTGATGGAGCTGGTCCCTCCACGACTCCGGAGTCCTCATTGGCCAACCCTTGAATGCAAACATGAACATTCATACGGACAGCGGAATAGCCATTCTGGTGCATTGCATGAGACATATGTCTCCAGCCAGGTGCGGAAAGAACTTGTTCTAATGGAAATTGTCCCACTATACAGTTCATTTTTCTAATCATTATAATTTCACTGAGTCTACCTTTAAGCCATTCTGAAGTAGCTTGTGTGTTTTGGATTATTGTCTTCTTGCATGACCCGGCTGTGCTTTAGCTTCAGCTTGCAGACAGATGGTCTTAAATTCTCCTGTAGAATTGTCTGATACAAAGCCCAATCATGTTTCCTTCAGTAACAACAAGTTGTTCAGGTCCTGAGGAACTGACTGCCTCAAAACATCTCTGATCACTGTGCGTGAGCGCTGGTATTGGGTAAATATTGTGGAATGCAGTGTTTTTTTTTAAACGGGACCCATGTTGTCCTAAAATCTTCACTTTTGATTTATCTGTCTGTAGTACATTCTTCAGAGTCTTTTCAGGTGCGTTTTCACCAATGCAAGAGTTTAAGATTTTAGACTCCATGGGCCTACTGATATCATGGTTACCGTCTAAAGCTTTGATTTCCTATGGAGAGACTTAGGAATACGGTTTAAGGGGCTTGGTGACATTAGGTTTAATACTGTAGCTTTTGTTTTCTTTATCATTGCCGTACTACGGTTAAGATGGTTTCTTAAGGGGTCCATGCATTAATTCCCTAAATGTAAATACCTGTATTTGATTTAAATAATTTTTGCAAAATGATTTTCTATTTTATTTTGTCCATTGGTTTCTAGGGTATTTTTGTCATTGTAAATTGTCATTTTTGCCAATCTCTACCTCGAAAGGACGAAGTGCGAAGTTTCAGGTCTGTTTTGGAGAGTGCAGCACTTGGCAGGGCAGTGAGGTGCGGAGGAGGTGATGTACTATGATTGCTCCGATCCTCCCCTTGCGACACCGTGCCCTGCCATCCGCGGGCCAGAGAGCACCAGGAGCAGACGGAGAGAAGCAGGTAGAGGGGGCGGGCGATGAGGCGACAGACAGGAGATTGGGTCTATTGATGGAGCGCTCTATTGTTGCAGAGAGAACGCTAGTTTATGGCGGATTGGAAAGCATTTCTCCAGAAGAGACTCAGCGGGCAAGTAGGACGAGTGACAAGAAACTGACAGGACAGCAGGGCAAATCTGTGTGGGCGGGGACACAATACCTCCGCTCTGCCACGTAGGGTACAGTAAGGAGACTGATTGCTTGGTTTTGTTTGGTGGTTAGTGATTTTGGCAGGTGGTTTGATGCAGCTGAGGGCTGTGTTTGCTCGCAGTCCATTGAAAAGTCTGCAGTCATGAATAAACAGTAGCTCACCACTGGTTGCTAATCGAGAGTCCTGTGAGAGGAAGTATTTAGGATGAGGCCCAATGCAATCTCACTGCTTCCATTAGAAGGGTTCTCTGCCTCTCATTCTGACAGAGAAGGAGATGTGGCTCAAGGGTATTGTAAGGGAGGGTGTGTGCCAAACAAAAGAAATTAGCAACAAACGTGTGTGTGTGTGTGTGTGTGTGTGTGTGTGTGTGTGTGTGTGTGTGTGTGTGTGTGTGTGTGTGTGTGTGTGTGTGTGTGTGTGTGTGCTTATGTGCAGTAGGGGGTGAAAGAATGAGACATGAGGAGAGACCCTGCAGAGTATCCCTACTGTCTCTCCTACCTTGTCAAAGACAAAGCCCTGAGTATGCCATGACTTTAAAGGGAAACTGATGCCTACTGTCCATTGTACTTCCTACAGAGCTAGGAAAGGTCAGATGAGAGGATAAATAACTATATATACATAACCAGTCAACAGTTTGGACACACCTACTCATTCAAGGGTATTTCTTGACTATTTTCAACATTGTGGAATAATAGTGAAGACCTCAAAACTATGACATAACAAATGTGGAATCATGTGGTAACCAAAATCAAAATACATTTATATTTTAGATTGCTCAAAGTTGCTACTCTTTGCCTTGATGATGGCTGTGCACACTCTTAGCATTCTGACAACCGGCTTCATGCGGTAGTCACCTGGAATGCTTTTCAAACCGTCTTGAAGAAGATCCCACATATGATGATCACTTGTTGGCTGCATTTCCTTCACTCTGCAGTTCAACACATTCCAAACAATCTCAATTAGGTTGAGGTCAGGTGATTATGGAGGCCAGGTCATCTGATGCAGCACTCCAATACTCCAATACTTGGCAAATAGCCTGGAGGTATGCTTTGAGTCATTGTCCCTTTGAAAAACAAATGATAGTGCCACTAAGCGCAAACCAGAGGGGATGGCATATCGCTGCTGAAGGAACTGGATTTGGACCTGTTTTAGATTAATTCCAAATAGTCAATGAATTAATGTAACAAATTAATTAAATATAAAGAGTGTATTACAATTACAGTACAAGTATCAAAGAAAAATGTTCTCCGGAGATTCAAGATGTTTGCAAGAGCAAAGATGCAGGCAGAAGGAAAATGCAAGAGAGAGCTTTACCAAAATCCACTCTGGTTTATATCCCCTAACCAAAGGTGTGGGGGTTGGTTTACTGACCTAAGGATAACACTAGTCCTGAAGAATAGACCCCTTGTCAATTAGGGACACATTCTGATCTGTTCTGGGGCCATCTCATATGACAGAGTGGTGTTATCTCGAGAAGCAAGCAAGCTAGGCAATAACAAGCAAATCTTTTGTCCCTGCATTCACACCTCACAGAAAGAAATGTTAACTGTTAACATAACAATGATTGCCTACTAGGATAGAAATAAAGTACATAGGTGTATATGTGTATAATAAATAATGAAGAATCATTGAATATGAATTCCTTCACTGCAGAATACCGTCAGCCATGCTTGTTTTGTGTGCCTTGAATTCAAAATAAATCACAGATAGTGTCACCAGCAAAGTACCCCCACACCATCTCACCTCCTCCATGTTTCACAGTGGGAACCATCTCACAAAGACACAGCAGTTGGAATTGAAAATCTCAAATTTTGACTCATCAGACCAAAGGACAGATTTCCACCGATCTAATGTACATCTCTCACGTTTTTTCGCCAAAGCAAGTATCTTCTTATTGGGGGTTTCTTTGCAGTAATTCGAACATGATGGCCTGATTCACACATTCTCCTCTGAACAGTTGTTGTTTAGATGTGTCTGTTACTTACTTACTCTGTGAAGCATTTACTTGTGCTGCAATTTAAGGTACAGTTAATTCAGTATCTCTAATGAACGTATCTTCTGCAGCAGCGGTAACTCTGGGTCTTCCTTTCCTGTGGCAGTCCTCATGAGAGACAGTTTCATCATATCACTTGATGGTTTTTCCAACTGCACCTGAAGAAGTGCTCAAAGTTCTTGACATTTTCCAGGTTGATTGACCTTCATGTCCAACCTGGTCTCAGGAACCTACATAGACTATTTTATGAAAATCCATGGCACCCGATTTCGTATGATATGTGACGTTACGTTAAGTTACATTACAATGCGCCACCAAAACGTATGATACATAACGAAAATATTAAAACAAAACATATCTTACGAACGCTATTACAACGTATCAAATGTTACGAGCGCTATTAAAACATAAAATAACATACGAACGCCAGACAAACGTAAGATATGTACGAACGCTATGAAAGACGAATATTTAACAAAATATCTAAACTGTGTTTTGAACCGGCAAAGTTGGGATGAGGAGGCAGTTGCTTTACCCACTGCCCCACACTAGAGATAGAGGTTTTGGATGAGTAACAGCAACAGCAAGGTTGCTAGAATACGTTATAAAAGCATTTTATCGTTAATGTTACGTTAACATTAGGCATCACAGCTCTGGGGTTTGGGTTAAGGTTAGATCTCACAGCACCGGGGTTAAGGTTAGGGTTAAGGTTTGGGCTACGGTTAGGAAACAAAAAAGGTTAGGTTAAGGTTTGGTTAGGGTTACGTCTCACAGCTCTGGGGTTCAGGTTAGGGTTAAGGTTAGGTATCACAGCATTGGGGTTAAGGCTGGGGTTATGGTCTGGGTTAGGATTATAAAGAAAATCACTTTAAACATATTTATGTTGTGACAACACCACTTGCCAAGACTCATTACAGGTTTCTCAGTGGAGTAGTGGGTGGTGTGCCCATCCGGGATGGGGTCGGTCTCTGGTTCAAACCACAGATGTGGCTTTTTTTTTTCTCCATTCCAACTCTAATGTTATTTTACTACACGTAATATATCTTACGAAATCCCCTGCCTAAAATTTACGTAAAATAGTCTACGTGATCCTTCTGAGACCAGTCTGCAACGTCTTAAAGTAGTTATTGACTGTAATTTCTCCTTGCTTATTTGAACTGTTCTTGCTGTAATATGGACTACTACAATAGAGACAAACTGATGGTCTTCTGTATACCAACCCTTCCTTGTTACAACACAACTGACTGGCTCAAAACCATTAAGGCAACATCAGTTTCACAACCTAACTTTAAACAAGGCACACCTGTTAATGTAAATGCACACCAAGCAGTCATTAGTGTGCCTAGCGGTCATCAACGGGTGGCTAGTTTGAAGAATTTGCAATACGAAATGTATTTTGATCTGCTTTTTGGTTACTACGGGGTTCCATATGCTATTTCATAGTTTTGATGTATTCACTACTATTCTGCAATGTGGAAAATTGTAAAACTAAAGAAATACCCTTGAATGAGTAGGTGTGCAAACTTTTGCCGGTGCTTTATATAAACACTGATGAGTTGAAACATTATGACCACCTGCCTAATATGCTGTTAGTCCTCCATGTGCCACCAAAACAGCGCCGACCCACCGAGGCATGGACTCTACAAGACCCCTGAAGGTACCCTGTGATATTTGGCACCAAGACATTAGCAGCATATCCTTTAAGTCCTGAAACCTGACAGGTAGAGCCTTTGTGGACTTGGACTTTGTTCAGCACATCACACAGATGCTCAATCGGATTGAGATCTGGGGAATTTGGTGGCCAGCAACACCTTGAACACTCCATCATGTTCTTAAAACCATTCTCGAACAATGTGTGCAGTGTGGCAGGGTGCATTATCCTGCTGAAAGAGGTCACTGCCATAAGGGAATACAATTGCCATGAAGGGGCTGGTGTGCAACGATGTTTAGATAGGTGGCATGTGTCAAATTCACGTCCACACAAATGCCCGGACTGAGGGTTTCCCAGCAGAACATTGCCCAGAGCATCATACTCCCTTCATCAGCTTGTCGTCTTACAACAATGCATCCTGATGCCATCACTTCCCCAGGTAAATGTTGCACATGTACACGGCCATCCACGCGATGTAAAAGATAACGGGACTCATTGGACCAGGTGACCTTCTTCCACTGCTCCAAAGTCCAGTTCCGACACTCGCGTGCCCATTGTAGATGCTTTCGAAAGTGGACAAGGGTCATCATGTGCACTCTAACTGGTTTATGGCTATGTAACCCCATAAGGAGCAGGGTGCGGTGTACTGTGTGTTTTGATGCATTCCTCCCATAACCATCATTACAATTTTCTGTGACTTGTGCCACAGTAGGCCTTCTGGTGGTTCAGACATCGATGAACCATGGGCGCCCAAATCCCTGTCACCGGTTTGAGGTTTGTCCCTACTCGGACCACTGTTGGTAGGTACTCACCACTGCAGCCCCCTACAAGCCTTGCCGTTTCAGAGATACTTTGACCCAGTTGTCTGGCCATAACAATTTGGCCCTTGTTAAAGTCGCTCAGGTCTTGTCTCATGTCCATTTCTCCTGCATCTAACACGTTGACTACGAGAACTGATTGCTTGCTTGCCATCTAATCTACCCAGACCTTGACATGTACCCTTGTTTGGAGACGATCAACATTATTCCCTGTGACTGGTCATAATGTTTTGGCTCATCAGTGTATATATACAGCTAAATGATGCTTCCACTCAGGCCAGCTGCATTCCTGCCACATTTTTAGAAGTTATCCTAATGCTGTGGTAACCAGTCTTGCCCTATCACAACAACTGCTAGTGGGCTTGGGAGAGCTGTATATCAGGAGCACTTTTTGACAAGCACTTTCTGCTGAGCACTTTTCTTTCAGATTATCACACTGCTCAAACAACCAGGAAGTAAGCCAGAACCCACACAGTTGCTGAACAATTCTCCTATAACTAATGACCACATTCAGCTTGCAGCCTTCGGACCCACCACAAGAAGTTGCTAAAGTGCAAAATGGCAAGGTGTCTCTAGCCAACTTTCCAACCATTTTACTCAGACAAAACTGAGATGATTTCTCCATTTTCCCTGTCCTTTGCGGGATTCCAAGGCACGGTTGGTGTTCCGCAAGCAGGAGAACAACCGGGTCTCAATGACTGGTCACAGTGACTGTGATGCAGTGCCTTAACCTGCTGCTCCACTCAGGAGTTCCTCTGACCATATTTTAACCCAACGGTACAGACCATTAGGCGACACCGCACATATGTCATACTCAAAGAGACAGTATAACAAGGAGGGAGGCATCTAAGCTAGCACAGTCTGTGCTGTAGTTACAGGTTCAGGAGAACTCAGAGGACACGCTGATTATATATCTGTTCACAGCCCTGCATAAAATTCACTTCCTCTCAGAAATGCATAGTAATGCTTTACCCCAAATCAAAGCTTTCTATCCAAAAGATGACCTGTATTTCTTTCCCTCTTTCTCTCGTGTTTGTGCGTTTGTGTGTGTGTGTGTAGTTGTCCTTTCACATATTCCTCTCTAAGGACCAACAATATGCATCCGTGCAACGTTGAATGTAGCACAGTTCTAGGGACATGTTTTCATGGCATAGTTGGGAATGAAGCAGCGTTAAATGGACTCCCTCACAGCAGAGCTGCAATATTACGGCATTGAGTTGTGTCATTCTGACAGCGTCACAAGATCTCACATTGGGTGTTGTAAATTTGCTCAGTAATGTCCGACATTGGTGTGGTAGATATCGAAAAGGGTTGCTTTGTCTCGCCATGCTCTTCGACAGATCAGAAACTGCTGGCATTTGCTTCTGGAGCTGGAAGGACTTGCAGAAACAAACTAACCACGTCAAATGCACATTCCACTCCAATGCACATTCCTTCCACTCCAATGCACATTAAGCAAGATGTAGTCTTTAGACCTCAGTAACCAAGATGAGTATTAGTTGAAAAAGTGTCCCACATTTCCTTGGAAGGTGACCGTGTAACATTGCCATTTTCAAAGGTTGACACTATAAAAAAATTATCACTTACGCAATGTGGTGTTCAGATTGGTGTTATAAAAATCAGTTGAACTTTGATGTTTGTATCTTTCTTGTCCAAACTCTTTATTGACACAAGCAATAGTAAGGGAAAACACGTACTGAATACTAAACGCTGTCAGTGCTTCTCAGTATAATGGCACATCCTTACTATTTATGCAGTTCAAGGAAGAATAAAACTATTGTGTAAAAACTGAATTAGACTTTTAGAAATAAGGAGGGGATAAAAAACTTGAAAAAAAAACAGGAATAAATGAGACAGTTACTGGGGCCATCATTTTTACACCATTACTCCAGGTGATTCTCACGCTGCCCTGTCTTCTCATGTACAACTTAATTACTGGTTCTTTTCTCTTCATCTCTTCTCTCTCTCCATTAGTCAGTGGGAAAACTTGATGCATCTAAGAAACTTGTCACTGGGATCCTCTGTCCTCTGACATCAATGTGGGGGAGAGCGACTGACACCGTTGGCCTGCAGAATGAGACTCTCATTCAGTTAATTACTACAACCTTGATATGGAGGAGTTGTGTCAGCTGAGGATGTCTCTCCCACCATGAGAAGGAAACTACTGTGTCAACGATCTGATGGAAAGAGAAGAGAGACAGGGAGACCGAGAGAGACAGACAGAGAAATAGATTCATTAACATCATTTTATTTATACTCTGAGCCATGCTAATTGATATTCTGATCATTTTGCTGTATGTTTGCTGTGGGGATTATCTGTGTGTGACGCGTGTGTATTTGTGTGTGTGTGTGTGTACTCTAAAAACCCAGCAGGTCTTAATTACACATATCCATCTCAAACCGGAGCAAAGTGGCGAGAGGATTACCCCAAATCCTCTTCGAGTCCAAATCAATAGATAAAGGCAGGAGAAGAAAAACAAAAAGACCCTCCGCTGCACTCTACCTCGCCACGGTAGAGGCTTTGATCTCGTTTTACCATGCTTAATCTCTCTGTCACCCCACTACACCAGCAGAGTTGAAGCAGCCCTAACAAACATTCACACAGATTCCAGAACAGTCTGGAGAATGGCTGGATTCCACTGAGGACGTGGATCACGATGCCCTGCGTGTCCTGAGTTCTGATGATCGTGATCATGAGAGAATGGGCGGGAGGACTGGAGCTGCGGGACGCATTCATCACCTCATCTCTGGTGCAGAATGGCCACGTCCATCTCCAAACCTGTCACCAACCCCGTCATCACATCCATCGCCACACCCATCAATCAGCACCTCTCCCTACAGACGGGTGACAAATTAAAGGAAAAATCAACAAAGTGCCTCGGTAAGGTGTTGGGTCACCAGAACAGCTCCAAATCGCCTTGGCATAGAATTTAGTCTCTGGAACTCTATTGGAGGGATGGAACAACATTCTTCCAGAAGACGTTCCTTCATTTGGTATTTTGATGATGGTGGGGGACAGTGCTGTCTAACACGTCAGTCAAAAATCACCTATACTGTAGGTGTTGAGTTGGGCTGAGATCTGGTGACTGCGAAGGCCATAGCATATGGTTCACATTATTGTCATCCTCATCAAACTTGTCATGTCATTTCCATACTCATCAAACCATTGTTCTGGAAGATACCACCCCCATCAGGATAGAAATGTTTCACAATAGGATAAAGGTGATCACTCAATGTCCTCGATAATCATAACTTTGTAATACCTTCCCTCTAAGGGGACAAGTGGACTCAAACCCTGCTAGGAAAATGCCCCCCCCCCACAGCATTACAGAGCCCCCTTACTGTAGGGGTGAAGCATTCAGGCCTGTACCGTTCTCTTGGGGTACATCACACATGCACACGCCCACTTGTCGAGAATGTGGTGGAGGATGACTCATCTGACCAAACCACTTCTTTTCCACACCTCCAGAGCCCAGTGCCTATGGTTTTTGCACCACTGAACTGTCAAATGTGCATTTGTCTTTTTAATGAGGGGTGTATACACTGCAACCTTACCATAATGTCCCTCTCTGTGTAGTTCTCGACAGACTGTTCTTGCTGACACAGTCTGATCATGTACTGCACTGACATTCTGAGTCACCTGGAAAAGAGTTGTTCTTCTGTTTTTCCTTACATATCACAGTAAGCATAACTGTCAACATTTTCCAACTCCAATTTCGGACCCTAGATCTAAATGGAAATTTAACTTTTGTCATTGTTCCTACTGAAATACTAGCCATTTGAGCAGTTTGTGACTGAATGTGACTGAAGCTCCTGCCATCCTTCCTTGAAGTTTTTATACTGCAAAACATCAAATTAATTATAATATATGATGCGGACAGCTGATGGACAGGTCACGTAACTGCTTTAACACAGCTCTTAGTAGCAACACAATAAAGTGTAGAAAGACAGCATGTTATTCAAGCTTGGCTGTGCAGGAGTCGGCAGGGAATAATGACAATGATATTACCATCCACTCCCCCCTTTCCCGTTCTCCATTGGAAAGCACTCCCAGGGTGATTTTGTACTTCCTTTTTGCAAGTGCTGAATACAATTGCTAAAACAGTTACTAAATATGAGTCAAACAGAGCCTTCAAAAAGCTCCACTATCTTTAATGGCCAATTCAGCTCTTGGATAACATATGCTCTCAAAGTGCTGGGAGAAAAGGGCTTGTGTCTGACAGTTACTTTACAATGTGCTTCCCCACTGCAGCAACAACATTACTCCATGAATAATGCAGACCGCTTTGTTTTCTGCTATGAATTAATTGTTGGCATAATGGGATGAAGTGCACATTTAAATATATTGATTTGATTCTTATTTGATTTGTTAGCGTGGAAATAACACTGTGACAGGGCCAAGCAAGTGGGAGCCTCAATTGATATATGAATTAAGTGGAAGCATATGCAAACATTAATTACTCAATAAATCAAAGCAAAATGAGTTGGCTCAGAATATGAAAAAACTGATGATAAATACAATTTGAGCTCATTAAGAACATTCCAGCACACACAATAGTCATATGGTGAACAGAAACAAACAAAAAACTGTTCTGGCAATTACCAGTGCTTCAACCAGGTTGGTTCTGTGTTTTTTTTTACTTTATTTGCCCTAAGATTCTTTTCTCTCTTTTTTTTCTCACCACAAGCAGGCTGAATCACTTATGTTTTCAGCAGGAAAGTGAGGAAGGCTTACACATTTACTGTTATTCTGCCATAGTATTCATTTTCTTCCTGAACACTAATTTAGCAAAATTACATATTTGTTTCAGTTTTTTACCACCTCGTATATTAAACAAATACCCAATTTTCTCTTTTTTATCCAATTAATCTTGATTCATCTTTACTACAGAATGGATAGAACCAAACTGCCATTTATCTCCCAGTACCCTGCTGGCTCCATTACAACAGCAGTCAGTGGGTTATTAGTCTGAAGCTAAATGTGCTTCCCTTACTTTGAGTATTCTTCATTGCTCTCCTGGCATATCTTAAGCAGTTTCATTATGTGACAAACACATTTTTGCTACAATATGCTGGGTTATTTAATGGAACCATTGTGGTTGAGCTGGGAGGGGATTAGGGGTAATCCACGGAGGAATTTTGCAGATAAGTGGTGACAAAAAGGCATTAGCAGGAGCCGCAATTCAGGGGAACAGTTCATTTTCTCTGTAAATGTTTGGTCCAGCAATTCATTGCACAAGTGTAAGCCATACATTAGCATGGATTCTCAAAAGACAAATGTGAAACACACCAAGGCGCACACAGAAACAATATTATTTTATACTAATACAATTGCTCATTCAAAGGGATTTTATCAAAGTAGTTATCAAACAAGTTTTATCACATCACTTGTTTTAATTTTCTATTCAGAGATTTGTACTGTCCTCTGACATTACATTTTCAAAGGAATCATACCTAAAAAATTATTCTCATGTTAAGGTGGGATTAATTAAAATCTTTTACAGCTAAATTTATGTAGTGTCTTCATTGTCTGACTAGTCCACTCTACACCTTCTTGTCTTTAGACACTGTACGGTTGCTAGGGCGGTGTGCCCTGGATCTTTGTCATGTCGAAACACGATCCCTCTTCCCATTGTCAACTTCCTGGCTGAGGGCTGGTGGTCCTCCTCAAGAATCTGTTGGTATTTTGCACTGTCAATGTTCCCTTCTATCAGACAACTGCTCCAATCCCTGCTGAAGAGAAACACCCCCAAAACAGGATGCTGCCACCACTGTGCTGTACTGTAGGCATGGTGTTCTTTGAATGGAAAGATGTATTTGGGTTCTGAAAGACATATCATTTTGCGTTCAGGCCAAAAAGTTCATCTTTCAGACCAAAAAGCTGTAAGGCAAAAAAAGGTGAACATTTTGAAAGGGGTTGGTGAATTTCTATACCTAGTGTATGTATGTTTTTATTAATTATGTTTTGAGTTTGATGTGTGCTTGAGGTTATTGTTTGGCTGTAAAATCCACTTATGGGCAAGTTTCAGCCTCTTAGTAGAGGCAAACGTTAGCTCTAATGTCATTGTATTAGATACATTTAAAGGGGGGACTGTGTTGAATCCTGCCTGTAAACAATAACGCATCTTGTCTCCTCCTTGTGGAATCTGTTTAATAATGTAGTATTTTAAATGTATTATGAAAGTATGTTTAATTGAAAGTTATGTGCACCTAGGTTAGAGAGCAATAAGAACATCTGTGTTTTTATTTTCTCTTTCAGCAGGTTGTGCTCTGGTAACTACAGGAATGTTTACACTGACCATCTGGCATGGGGGTTATCATCTTGGAAACATCTTTGCTAGGTAGACATGCCCTTCAATGTATATATCAGCTTGTACTCAGCTTTACAGTGAGAAAATTTTGGAAAATTCATTGAAATAGGACAACTCTGTTGCATTACTTAAATAAATACAGAATGTATTTTCTCTCTTCATTTGTATGGGTTCTCTATTATTTAACCACTATACGTAACCTCTAAGTTCTAACATCCTCTTCTTCCCTAATTGAACAAGACCAGAGTTATATTAACTAATCCAGCTTGGTTTAGGATAGCAAGGATAGGACTGTGTAAATACCGAGTATAAGGAGATTACATGACATTGCAAACTAGGAAAGTTTAAATGGGATGTATATCAGGGACTCAGATCAAATTTTTAGAAAAAGATTATTTGAAACAATAACTTAAACCATTGGCTGCAGATGTTAACTAGTCACTTTTGCTTGTATTTATGTTACAGTAGTAGTACAGTAAAATCATACATAATGCCCTTTAATTATGCCTTTGACCTTATCAACAACCAGTGGAACCAAAACAGGTGCAATATAAAAGTTACACCCCAATAGGTTTTAGTATTTATGGGGCTATTTACTGCTCATGCTCCTTATTTCAGTGCCAAAACCACCACTGATAGTCGTGGACAAAGAACCGTTGATTTATGTAAATTGACCATAGCACCATTTCCAATTCAAGTGTCAAGGCTGCAATCTCAGGGAGTTAGAATGTTTTATCTTGGCTCACAACAATTGTAACGTTTAATTGGTTAGATGGTTGAATACAAAATTGGACAGATGTTAACAACTCTGAGATTGTGATCAATTTTTAAGCCTGTTTTAAGTTCTGTTGCAAAGCAATGTTTAATGACAGATCTATGCTAGCCTTTGTTTTTACGCAGAGATTGTTGGATGAAAATAGTGCTCTTTGGCCACAACACTGACAATAAGCCCAGAGAAAGGATATCGAGCATCTGCAGTATTCCTCATACAGTCTGTTCTCCACTGCCCATTCTCTTAGAGATTATGTAAGAATGCACTGATTCTGCACTGATTCTGGCTTTAAATTCCCCAGTTTTAATTGGATTAGTAAACATTTTGCCAGGTCCAAATGTACAATCCTGTTTCCAAAAAAGTTGGGACGCTGTGTAAAATATAAATAAAAACAGAATGCAATAATGTGCAAATCATATAAAACCAATATTCAATAGAAAATAGTACAAAGACAATATCTAACGTAGAAACTGAGATATTTTATTATTTCTTCAAAAATATATGCCCACTTTGAATTTGATGCCAGCAACATGTTTCAAAAAAGTTGGGATAAAGTTTGGGGATCTCATCATCCACGGTACATAATATCATTAAAAGACTCAGAGAATCCTGAGAAATCACAGTATACATGGGACAAGATTAAAACTCAATATTGGATGGCCGTGAATCTTTGGGCCCTCAGGCAGCAATGTATTAAAAACAGACACGATTCTGTAGTGGACATCACTGCATGGGCTTAGAAACGTCTGAAAACTAATGTCTGTGAACATAGTATGCCGCTGCATCCACAAATGCTAGTTAAAACTCTTCCATGCAAAGAAGAAACCATATATAAACCACATCCAGAAATGTTGCCGCCTTCTCTGGGCCTGAGCTCATTTAAGACGACTGAGGCAAAGAGGAAAACTGTCCTGTGGTCTGATGAATTAAAATTTGAAATTATTTCTGGGAATCATGGACACCGCATCCTCCGGACTAAAGAGGAGAGACCATCCGGCTTCTCATCAGTGCACAGTTCCAAAGCCAGCATATGTGATGGTATAGGGGTGCATTAGTACACATGGCATGGGTGACTTGTGCATCTGTAAAGGCACCATTAATGCTGAACAATATATACTGTCTTTGGAGCAACATATGCTGCCATCCAGACAACGTCTTTCTCAGGGAAGGCCTTGCTTATTTCAGCAAGACAATGCCAAACCACATTCTGCACATATTAGAACAGCATGACTCCATAGTAAAAGAGTCTGCAGTCCAGACCTATCACCCATTAAAAACATTTGGCACATTGTGACACGAAAAATACGACAAAGGAGACCTCGAACTGTTGAGTAGCTGAAATCATTTGTCAACCATGAATGGGAATACATTTCACTTTCAAAATTACATCAATTGGTCTCCTCAGTTCCCAAACACTTACAGAGTATTGTTAAAAGAGGTGATGCAACACAGTGGTAAACATGCCCCTGTCCCAACTTATTTCAAATGTGTTGCTGGTATCAAATTCAAAATGGGCATGCATGTTCCCCAAAACAATAACATTTCTCAGTTTCAACATTTGATATGTTGTCCTTGTACTATTTTCAATCAAATACAGGGATAAATGATTTGCATTTCATTGCATTCTGTTTTTATTAGCATTTTACACAGCGCCCCAACTTTTTTGGAAATGGAGTTGTACATTTTGACCTGGCAAAATGTGTTAGCTAATCCAATTAAAACCAAGGAATTAAAAGCCACTAAAGGTTTTATATTGTAATGCTCTGTTATGCCTTTACTCTAAGGCAAATACATTTCTTTAGTCCCATGCCAATCTATTAAACAACTTGCATTGTAGACAGGGGGGAATTGGCATGTAATGTATTATTGCAATGACTATTTCATGTGTGACAGTTATCCCAGTTTGATTTAAATGACTATTCAACAGGCTTCAGTTCAGGTTTATGAAAAGTTGCAAGAAAATTAATGGGTAGTGAAAGCGAGGAAATACAGCTATTGGAAGAACTAGAGCTTAAAGTGCAGTGGGATTTAGTGTAAAGTTAAAGGGGAACAACGGCAAATTTCAGGGGGGAAAAAAACTGACAGGGGGGAAAAACACTGATTGAGAAACATAGACCTGTATGTATTAAAAGGATGGTTGTTTTGGGTGATATGTCTGATGTATTTTTAAAAACTGCTGGTGTGCTTTGGTTACATCAGTTACATGGATTGTGTGCACATGCAGTAAGTGGATTTTTAGTATGTGATCGTTTAGCAGAGATCTCAAAAAAGGTAAAACTATGATCATGCAAAACCCAAGGTCTCTCAATTGACAACTGTATGCATGCCGGATCTAAAATATTCAAGTTGACAAAACATTGTGTGTGGGAATCAACTAAAAACACGTCACTGGCTAAAATAAAATACTAGCATGCGCAACAGCACTTTTTCCATGGAAGGTGCCATGTTGGTTCCCTAGCAAACAATACTGTCAGTGTGTTTGTGCTCCTTCCAATTCATGGGTCTAATAAACAAAGTGCTGCGCATGTGTGTTTTGTGCCTTAAAGCAAACCTCTGGCACAGCAAAAGTTTTTTTTTGCTAGTGTGAATAGAAAACATGTGTATTATTGTTCATAATTGTTGTCTAAATAGGCTCTAAGAGAGAGTAGCAAAGAAATGAAATGCACTGTTGTTCCCCTTTAAGAAATTAGTATTCCATGGTTCAATGAAAAAACTCTGTAAAACACACTGTTTCCATTAGGGACCAACAGACTGATTCAAGCAACATTGAATTTCAACAAAACAAAGCAAAAATATGGGACATTAAGTGAAAAAAAACCCAGATAAAAATGTAAAAATGCTTTCAGCAGACACCCAGGAGAGAGACTTGGAATACGCTCAGGCAGAATTTAAGCATTGACTGCTAAGTAATTAGAAACAAATGAATTCACTGAGATAAATTGTTCATTAGTGTTTTGCAGTTATAGTTGGCTGGGATTTGAAAGGTTCACTGCAAATTATGTTTTTAAAATTGATTTTGTCAATTTTTTCACAATAGAAAGAAACACCTCACAGTTCCAGGTATTTTTCCTGAACACTTGACATTACCAGGAAAAAAACATTTGTTTTTCTGGATTAGCGTTTTCTCCAAGGGTCCCATAAGACACACCCTCACAGTCACTATACATGAGGACAGGGGGCGGGGGTTTCTGGCCCTGTCTTCAGTACACCTGGTGTTCTATTACTCACAAAATAAAATGAACTTGGACTCTCTGAGCAGTGATTCTAGTGCTCCGTACGGATCTGTAGCCGTAGTGGAGCTGCATCCTTTGTAAGGGACTCAGTATTGGTTCCCAGCTGTTTGAGAAATACAGCGTAACAACACTTGACCCAATCATCAAGTGGGGCAATTCATCGACACATTTAAAAAGCGGTGCTTAATGCTTAACCTGCTAACCGACAGCATCTGCAGTGTAAATTGTGCCAGCTGTGCCTGAGTTAATAATATGTCTTTAAGAGGTGGGGTTGAGCCTTTGTGATGCACATCAAGCCTGTCCCCTATCTGTCAGCAAAAAAGCATTAGCAGGTCAGGTAGCTTTTCAAGGCAGCAGGATGGATGAAGCTGGAAAATAAGAAAAATGTGCAGTCTGCTGTGACATCACAACAAGGCCCCTCGTGTCACCTCTTCAAGTTTTAATGAAAAGCACCGAAGAGTTTGTGTCAAGCGTCGAAACCGACAGCTTGATAGCGGTCCTTTCATCCCCCTACCCGAAGACTCTTGAAACTCGTGATCGACTGTAGCAAGAGAGGGAGAAAAAAAGAAAACAATACAGAGGAACGTTTTGAAAGTGTTGAGCAGGGGCCAGCCAGCGCTGAGATGAGGAGAGCTGCTCTCATCCTCCGTGGCCTGCTAGTTAAACATAGCCCAGCACTTCCTCACATCCTCTTTTAGACACGTCGCCACGGTTCTCTGGAGGGCGTTGTCACGGTGACAGTGACGAGAGCGCCCGGATAGCAGACGGCGTCAGCGCTCGTTAGGGTCAACTCGTTAAGGAATGAAATAAAGAAACATAAAAATAAAATAAAAAACCCAGGAAAGTTTGACAGTGTGGGGGAGAGATAGCGCGTGGGGGGGGGGCGTCAGGTGGGTGGTGAGGTGTGACGGTTGTGTTCGAGACTGTGAACCTGTGTGACCCATCTGGTTTTTCTACTGCTAATGATTCCTTACAGGAAGTGGATCAGAGCAGAACAGTATTCACAGGTTGCGGAATAAGCAAACAGACAGTTAGACAGATAGAAGAACACGCGAGACAAAGAGTGAAAAGGATGTAAAGAGAGCATGCAGCTTTATTACTTATGTCCTTGTTTTCACAGAAGTATCTGTCTACCCTGGGTACAGAGTCTGGAACTCAGACTGGAAGCCGTCACCTGTCCATTACAACCGTCAGAATGATGGGAAGAGGTTTTATTCAGACAGTCTAGAGTGCTGTAATCTACTGCCACCTTCCTTGGCAACATACTCTACATCACATACTCTTATCACAAAGTCCAAAGTAGTAGTAGTAGTTGTATTACAGTTGTAGAAGTAGTAGAAATAGCAGCAGTATTACAGTAGTAGTATTATTAGTGGTGGCTTATGATTGGGGGGTCATCATGTATTTTTAGAGTAACAACGGGTGTAAAATCTATCAAAATAAGGTTATTTTTGATCAAGGTTGGCTAAAAGTATACCTGTCTCATAGTTTGTGTTAGACACTGACCTAATATGACTTAAATTCTATTTAAACAAGAAACCAGGCAAGCCTAGTTCAGCGGGTCCGCAATAAAGGCAATGACTGTTGTTTCCCTCTCTGGATTTGAACCTGAATCTCCCACATGTGTGACTGTGTCTTTAATCACTACACCATGGTGCTATACATTTGCCCAGCATCGGTATAGCATCTTGACATTAGATCATTTTGTCATGCATTAACATCAATCCAAGATTGAATATGCCGCTAGACACCATTAAGCATTGTGTTAAACTGACTAACGTTTCTTATCAAGTTTACCTCCACCACAAATAGCATGTATTAACTGTATGGCTTTTGCCACGGGCTGTTTTAACAGCTTATTAGCCATTTGTGAATGACATTGGTACAATAACTATCAATATAGGTGACGATAACAGACATTTTCGCAAGTGAAAAAAAATGAGAGAATCGTGTAACCAGCGAAGTTTTTGTCTATCCTGAACAAATCCTAATACATAATTCGAAAAACCACCAGAAATAGTCGCAATATAACAGTAACCAGTTTTATTTTAGGCTTCCTATAACGTAGCTACTGAAGGTTGTAGCCAGCAAAGTTTTTGTCTATCCTGAACAAATCCTCTTTTGCCACTGGCCATTTTAACAGCTTATTTGACATTCGTGAATGACATTGATACAATAACTATCAATATAGGTGACGATAACTGACTTCATCGTCAAGTGAAAAGACGAGAGAATCGTGTAGACGGCAAAGTGTTTGTCTATCCTGAACAAATCCCAATATCCACCAGAACTGTTTTATTTTAGACTTCCTATAACATAGATACTAAAGGTTGTAGCCGGCGAAGTTTTTGTCTGTCCTGAACAAATCCTCAGGCATAATGTGTTTTGACTGTTACGGGAGTCGAATGCAGGACCGGTTGTTTTGTAGTCCGCGTCACCAACCACTACGCTATTTAACAAGGGTTAGTCAGTCAGGCACTCAGTCAGTAAGAGACATTCACTCTTTGAGGCCAGCTCCGCTTACGCGGTCTGGCAATAAAGAAATTAAAGTCCACTCTTCATCCATCCAACACCAACAAAAGTCACAAAAACGGCTGTACTATGTAGCCAAAATATTTTGTCAACTATAGTTTATAGTAAATGAACATCTATATACAGTATATTCTGTTTCTAAGCGAGATTTCTCTGAACCATTCTGAATCATTTCAAAAACATATTTAATCATTAGCCCATTCATCTCGGAATAAAGTCATTAAAAATTTATCATAATTAAAAAAAGAAACATTTAACAACCATATCTCCCTTCCTCTGAACAGAATATGTTGCAATACGTTAACTTCAAACCCAAACAAACATAAATCTGTGAAACACGCACAGTTTTGCAACTGTGCTCCTGATGATTATTATGGCACTTTTCCACTGCATGGTACCTGCTCGACTCTACTCGCCTCGCCTCTACTCGATTTGGGAGCTTTTCCACCGCATAGTACCAGCTCGACTCGGCTCTACATGCCTCAGTTCGTTTTCCACTGCAGATAGTACCCTGTACCCGCCCATAGTGACATCACTGGAAAACTGCCGTAATGCCACCTCCAACGCGACACACACAGAAACAATAACGGAGATATCGTACATCTGATACCTGCGAAAAGCCTGCATTTGCCAACTAACATAAACCCTGCAGTGAACCGAAAAATCTATTGAATGAACTCCACCAATTTTCTTTTAAATTGACAAGCTTTGAACGTAAAGTGGCAAATCAAAAGTAAACTAAATCTGGATAACATGGTCACAGAGCCTGTTTGAAAAACAGTGAAAAAGAATAATAGAATTATCGCCCTGCAGTATAAAAGATGACATAACTGCAATGTTCTGTTAGATTTAAGTGTATAGCCTACACCTAACAACTCAACACCAACACATTTAAAACAATATACATAACCCCTCCATCTCGATTAAATGGTATAAATATTTGCCTTATTAATTGCTGGCTATAATACCACGCGACTGACTCAAGAGTTGCCTACTGTATACAAGGCAGCGTTTATACCGGTAGTAGCGAGGAAGCATGTGTGAGCAGTAACTTAATTTTAATCAGAGCAAATTAACAACAATAACATCAAAATAGTATTTTTTATATTAGATATGTTCTCTAAATTAACTTAAGCTCTAACCATTTCTCAGTGTGCTCCACCTTATAATATGCTTTAACTTATGTAAAGTATTATTGAAATAGAAATGTTTCCTCATAAATTCCCCCACATAGTTTTTAACTTAGAAAATGTAGCATACACAATACAAACTAAAACTATACACTCTGCAGACCTTTATTTTGAAGGCAACATGAAAATCAGAAGTCTTATTGTTGCAGCCAAATGTGACTTGTGACTTGAAAACAAGACGGTCCCACCTCTGCAAAAATAGTGAGAAAGCCTGGTAGGCTGCTTCTGTTTGGCTTGACATGACTATTTTGACCAGTGCAATGCATGCCAGATAGCCTATAGAAAACTCCAGAGGAAAAAGACGAGGTCCTTTTGTAGGCTACAAAACAGCGCGTCTTTGTGGGTCTCTTACGGGGATGAGTTAATTTCAACGCCAGTACGTAGCAGAGTAGCCAAGTCCGCTTATAATAGGCAACTTTGGACTTTTTTTTTGAAGTCGCTTGAAATAATAACGGGTCGCGGGTTGCGGTTTTTTGGGCTTGTTTTAAAAGGTTTGGTCGCTTGTCAAGAAAATCTGACAATTGACTTCCTTTTTTGTACATTTATGGTCGCTACTTTCCCTAAATGCATTGATCTACAGTCTGCTCACAGCCTCAAAATAATATAAGCGCTGTAGTGTAATTTGCTCTACTACAAATCCCCATGTGGATCTTTCCCGCCCACACCTCCCTCCCATTGGCGAAAAATCAAGTTAGAATTCCAAGCGATGTTACAAGTTTCAAAGTTTATTTGTCAAATGCACCGAGCAACACAGCGTCATCCTAAACAATAAAATTCTTGTGACATGGCACCCGACAACTACGTAGTGAGAGTTAAGAAGAATATATTAGCAAAAATATAGCCAGACAAAAAAAATTAAAGCAACACTATACATAACATTGCACACTAGCAGCAGTTTAAAAGATTGTACTGTAAACTAGCAGCAATCTGGGTATCAGCCTATTATTGATCATTATAGATATGGCAAGTAAGGCAGTATTATACATAACAATGTAAACTAGCAGCAATTTGGTAGAATTATTGAATATTACAGATACATATGAGCGTAATAAGCTAATTAATGCTGACATAGCACACTACAAATACGTAGTGAGAATTAAGAAGAAAAATATATACACAGCAAAAATATAGCAAGAAGAGAAAGCAATAATATACATAACACTACACTAGCAGCAGTTTAGAAAGAGCACTGTAAACTAGCAGCAATACTGTGGTGGTATTGAAATTATAGATAATATACATAACAATGTAAACTAACAG
Source organism: Esox masquinongy (assembly GCA_016801175.1). NCBI lineage: Eukaryota > Metazoa > Chordata > Actinopteri > Esociformes > Esocidae > Esox > Esox masquinongy. The sequence continues at coordinate 261,174 of JACXGI010000008.1, forward strand.
CAATTTTTGAAAGAGTAGGATGGGGAGTATGAACAGTATGGTAGAAGTATTAAATATTATAGACACTTAGTACAGCAGTGATGATGAGTCATCATTCATGACATTAGATGGCATAGCACTAGATACATTTCCACAAACGATGCCGCCAACAAAGTGGTCCAAGTATGGCAAAAAGTACAACAAAAACTGTGTACATCAAGTGGTCCGTGATGACGGTAAAGCTCTGTGCAGATACTGCAAAGCAGAATCTATTATTTCAGTTTATAACAAAAAACAAGCATAACATAGCCTACTCGTATATATTTAGCCTACTAATAGTAGATACATATGGTACTAATGTATTTTACACTCCCCCTTAGTGCTCCTGTCCCCTCGTTTTTCATCTCTCCTCTCATTTTCTGCTCGCAGGTGATCAGAGATGAGTGGATGGTGCCTGCCCTCCATTTACGCGTTGTTGACGTTTGATTATTTTTTGTAAAGGATTATTTGCTTGTTGATTTTAAAATACGTTTTGCGTTTCAAACTCTCAGTGGCTTCAGTTAAATATGTTGCAGGCTCATATTGGGCTTGTTTTTGAAGCTGCGGTTGCTTTTTTGACTCGCGAGAGTTGGCAACACTGGTACATAGGTACAAACTGAGGAGTTTGGGGAAATACGATGGTTCAAATTACGAGTCTGGTCCTATGCACTGGCACTGAAATTAACTCATTTCAATACAAGGACTCCTGGGACAGACCCGCAAAGACACCGTTCTCGTCTCTGACCTTACGTGCACATAGTCCGCTCGCTCAACACGCAAATCGCTCAATCACTGGCGAGCTGTCGCTGAGCCGAAACTAGCGTGCACATTGCCGGTGTATCTTCCTAATTTAAGCCAGCGACAACCAGTCAACCAGTAGGGATACATCCGTCTCTACAAATATTAATACGTATTTTGTATTTGCTTGACTCTACTTCAAAGCATGTATAACGACGATGCCAAGTCAATGATTTGTCAAGGTTCAAATAGCAATTTACTTTGTTTTAAGTCATGCATGTATCCAGGGGCGCCGTATGGGGGGGGGGTGTGGGGGAGTTAGGACGATTCTAAGGGCCCGTGACTGACAGGGCCGTAAAACATATAAATATATTAGAACATTTGGTATAAAAAAACTTTCAATTATTCAAACATTAAATTATTATTTAATACATTAAATTATTGACCCATCCATCTATCCTATTTTCTTGTTTTTGGCGAAAAGAAAACATCCAAAGAGCCACTGTATTGTGCGTTGCGCACCCCCACACCCTCCACATAAAATGGTTCGTTCCCTCCTCCAAACCAGGCGCGTACTTGTTAGCAGTGAATTGCGAGTGAGGAGTGCGGATGGGGCGTAAAGGATATCTCCGCTTATTAAAGAAAACTCTTGTTACCTAAAACAAAAAGAAAAAATAGAAGAGAGAAAAGAAATGGGGACAGTATGTTAGAACATTTTTCAAAAAGGAAGTTGGGTGGGGGAAATCTACCTGTTAGCTTAGTCCATTGTGAAAGAGGCTACTTTTGCACCCCTAACGTTAGTTACTTAATATCTTCAAATAAAATTCTGAGTGTTTAGATTTCGTTCCTCTTTTAGCTGACATTTAATCAATGCAGGCAAACTTTTAGCAAACTATTGATACTAAATCAGTTGTTCCTGCCCCTACCTGGTGCCCGGCCCAACGGATGCAACTTCAGGCTCATCAGCCCTGTCTGTCCATCCTCATAAACCTGAACCAGCCCTACTCCCAACTGAAAGAGGTGAGCAGCATTGTACTGACTGTATTGTGAAAAAAAGAATCCTTTTCAATAAGAATTCAAACCTATAACATTCTATAGATGATGATGTTAATTTATTTAATTGAAGAGGTTTATGCATATTTAAGTTATATTTTTTTAAACTGTTCATTAATGTTGAGATTTTTCCAGTCAAGACTTGTACCATTAAAAACATTTAGACTATTAAAGATGGCTTTTAGCATATTTCTTATCAGTCTTCCATTGTTGAAGCTTTCTTATAGCATATTTCCTATCAATCTTCCATCAAATAGTGAATTCCACTTATAAGAGCTCACGGTGCCTTTGGCTTTGTAGCTTGTTGGCAACAGCTCCTTGACTCGTCTGCATGCTAATATAATGTAAAGACTTCCATAGGACTCCACATAGTTATGATTAATAAAATGTACTGGCTTTATTACGTTTGCTTTAACGGAGGACGTTAAAGAAATCTTCTTATACAAAGTAAAGTAATTTCTACATACAACCTAAGCAACTACGGATAGAAAACTGTTTTGCTCCACCGTCCAAAACCCCGGACACCCACTTCGTTACAGCAGAACACAGCTGTTAAGTCCAATCACCACCTGTCTTAAAGTGACGGAAACAAAATAAGAAAGATATACAATGACAATCCGTCCCATGCATATACAATGTACATCAATCATTAGTCTCCTACCATTGTAGTAAAATGTCAGAAATTACAATAAAAATAATTGGACAACAATTTATGCCCAGTGTTTAGTATATGGTAGTGATACTATTCTCTGTGCACTCAAACCCTATATTAAACAACTGCACACCTCTAAAGGTGCTTTGGCTCCCACGCCAGTGTATGCATCGTGCCAATCCCTCCAACCCCCCTGGGTGGGGCCCAATATGATATATTTTCAGGGGGCCCAAAATCTCTGGCCACGCCCCTGCATGTATCATTCACCCGTGATCCCAACGATCTCCGAAAACTTCCAGGCATCCATTTTTTTGAATTATATCTCTGTATGAAGCCAGAGAAGCATCATAAATAATGGTGAAACCGGACACCGTAATTATAAGTTTCTCTCATCAATTTATTTTAGCTAGCGAGTAAGAAAGAGAAGGGAAATTAGCATAAAGTTGAACATATCTCAACTCTCAGCTGTCGCTGGGAGATTTTGTCTCCGAGAGTAGCTCTGCCCGCTGTCGCCGTGATTCGATGGCTCTCGTTGGAAATGAATGAGTTTGTAGCTCTAGCAAGCGGACAGTGTGCTCGCACCTTGACACAGGATGGCTAACAGCAGAACAGCTTGTTTTGCTTTGCTGCACGCTTAAATTTTGAGTCACTCAAAAAGAAGTCCTCCGTGTTTTCACGTCACTTTTGGTATCGCTTGGAACCTCAACCGAGCAGGTAATAAAAAAAGTATCTGGTACCAGGTACTATCCTAACTTTTGGCCAGTGGAAAACCAAAAAAGGCGAGCCGTGTAGAGCCGAGTCGAGCTGGTACCATGCAGTGGAAAAGCTCCCAAAGCGAGTCGAGGCGAGTAGAGTCGAGCCGGTACCATGCAGTGGAAAAGCGCCACTTGTGACATACAAATGTTAGCTAGCATGTCATTAATGGGAAATTCATATTTTCAGTAGTTCGTTAGTGTTGTATGGGATTACTTTTGGGTCACATGTAATTGAAAATAAATTTAAAGAACTGCAAACAAATACGTGAATATCGAAAATAAAAATCGCAAACAATAATATTAAATAGCAAAATAATAATACTAAACAATCCGTAATCCCATAGTGTTGTCGCAAAAAATTATGACCCCCTATTATCGGCAACCATCCCCAATTATTGTCCACGTTATTATTTTGTTGAATTACATTATAATTTATTTTTATTTGTGTTACAAATGGCAGACCTTAGTCTTCTCCGAAGTGTCTACTAGAAGGTTGTAGCTAGCTTTCTTGTCTTCCGATAAAGCAAAAAGACTGATCACTTTGATATTACATGATGTCTGGTCTGTCACGCAAGTCGAATTTCACAAACTGCAACTTGTCTAAACAATTTCCATGCATACATTTTTTACGATCTCAAAAGAATGTTTTAACCTCCATACATTTCTATAAAAAATTGCGGTGGGCTAGCTGAAAGGTTATATTGAGTAGTAAAACCTACAGTTACTTTTCAGTGCATTTACATTTTGAACTTGAGAGGATTTACTTCTCCGACCACTAGAAACGTTAGCTATTATTTACAGAAGAGAGCTCGCTTCAGATGAGCAAGTTACGTTCAATGCATCAAGCTCAACCGAACATGCTGCCAAATGAACACGATTCTATACAATTTCTATACAATTTGTAAGAAGTTTATGTGATGGAAAGGTTGACGAAAAAAAGAAATCACAGAGAAAATATATTGACTGATATATTGATTTATTTAGGGGGGCTAATTAATATTTTAGGGGGGGCTAAAGCCCTAGTAGTCCCTGGTAGTAGTAGTAATTGGTAGTAGTTGTTGTAGTAGTCGTAATATTCATATTAGTAGTTGTAGCAGCAATAGTAGTTACAGTAACAGTATTGGTTTTAGAAATGTTAATAATTGATGTAGTAATAGTAATAGTAGTAGTAGCAGCATTAGTAGTGGTAGTCGTAGCAGGTTTCAAAGTTTTAATAGTTGTAGTAGTTGTAATAGTGGTAGTAATTGTAGTAGTCATAGTTGTAGGTTTAGTAGTTCTAATAAGAGAGCAGTAACTGTCTTAGTAGTAGTAGTAGAATAGATAGTAGCAGTAAGTAGCAGTAGTAAAAAATGTTCAAGCCTGTTTCCAAAAAGTTGTGACGCTGCGTAAAATGCAAATAAAAATGAATGCAATGATGTGCAAATTCTGAAAATAGTACAAAGACATAAACATATAAACATATCAAATGTTGAAACTAAGGAATGTTATTGTTTTTGGAAAAAATACATGCCCATTTTGAATTTGATGCCAGCAACACGTTTCAAATATTTTGGGACAGGGGCATGTTTTCCATTGCGTTGCATCATCTCTTCTTTTAACAATACTTTTTTCACTTTTCATAGTGAAATGTATTCCCATTCTTGCCTGATATATGATTTCAGCTGCTCGCCAGTTCGAGGTCTGCAGGCAGGCCAGTTTAGTACCCAGACTCTTTTACTAAAGAGCCATGCTGTTGTGTAGAATGTGGTTTGATCTTGCTGAAATAAGCAAGGCCTCCCCTTTAAAAGAGATTGTCTGGTTGGCAGCATATGTTGCTCCAAAACCAGTATATCTTGTTCAGCATTAATGGTGCCTTCACGGATGTGCAAGTCACCCATGCCATGTGCACTAATTCACCCCCATACCATCACGGATGCTGGCTTTTGAACTGTGCGCCGATAAGAAGCCGGATGGTCCATCTCTTCTTTAATCTGGAGGACGCAGCATCCATGATTCCTAAAATAATTTCACTTTTTGATTCGTCAGACCACAGGACAGTTTTTCACTTCGCCTCAGTCCATCTTAAATTAGCTTGGGCGCAGAGAAGGCGGTGGCAGTTCTGGATCTTGTTTATATCTGGTATCTTCTTTACATGGTAGAGTTTTAACTTGCATTTGAGGATGCTGTGACAAACTGTGTTCACAGACAATGGTTTTCAGACATGTTCCTGAGCCCAAGCATTGATGTCCACTTCAGATTTGTGTCTGTTTTTAATGCAGTGCCGCCTGAGGGCCCGCAGATCACGGCCATCCAATATTGGTTTTCAGCCAGCCTTATCCTTCACATTCAGAGATTTCTCCAGATTCTCTGAATCTTTTAATGATATAATGTACCGTAGATGATGAGATCCCCATACTCTTTGCAATTTTATGTTGAGAAACATTATTCTTAAATTGTTGCAATATTTACCCGCAGTCTTTCACAGAGTGGTGAACCCCTCCCATCCTCACTTCTGACAGACCCATCCTCTCTGGAATGATCTTTTAATGCCCAATCATCTTACTGACCTGTTGTTAATTGACCTAATTACCCAACCCAACTTTTTTGGAAACGGGTTATAATAGTAGCTTTTGTAATGGCAGTTTAAGGGCTTTTGCAAAATAAATGTTCTTGTCCTTTTTGCACTGGTGAGTTTATAGATTGCACTGCAAATCCCGGGTTATAATAGTAGCTTTTGTAATGGCAGTTTAGGGGCTTGCAAAATAAATGTTCTTGTCCTTTTTGCACTGGTGAGTTTATAGATTGCACTGCAAATCCCGCTGTATGAACTAAAACCATTAATGTTTACCAGCCTCACCAGTTAATTCAGAATATCCGTTGAATTTGATTCTATGATAACTTGCAACATTACAGAAAAGGAAGCCCGACACAGAAACTCATGAAACATGAAATCTCTGATCTTTGATTCAACGTGGTGCAGTGATGTTGGCCACACATTCAGCTCTAAACAGAACACTGAGCATGGTTTAGCACCAGTGACTCTGGGATCACATATAGGAAAGAAAAACAGCTGATAAAACCATAAATGAACAATACCCAGACATGTATGCAATGGTCCAATGGCAAGGGAAAGCATAATACTGAATGCGAGATAAGACACAGTAAGTACATATAGTTTGGGTGAAACGTGTGCAGTAACTGTTCTCTGAATGCTTCCTGGCTATCTAGGCTGGACCAAGTCCAATTTGAATGTAATCAATGTTTCGGTTTGAACAGAAAACCTGCAGACACAGGGGTTCCAACCTCTGCCAACAACAGCCACTGTACCTAGAGAAAATGTTCACTTTCATTTCCTCTACACTCTGTCTATTTGTAAAGGGATCGCACTCTCTACTATTTCAATTACATCTCACTGTCTTTTTATGGTCGAGCAGTTCCGCAAAGCTGGGTAAGGTCTGGGCGGAAAGCAATGCTTACACACTAGGCCCTTTCAGGCCAGTTCTCCTCCCCACGCCCTCCCTATCCTCTCTCTGGCCCACCCATCTCTACCTCCTCTACGTCCCCCCTTCCATTCTATTTCTGTCTCTCCTCCTTTCTTTTTACTCTTTCCCCTAAGACTCTACCCATTGACACATGTAGGAAAGACAGACAGAGGAGTTAATAAAGCAGGAAGCTGGGCTGGTATGGCTGGAAGCTGTAGAGTCGTATTGTAAAAAGAGTCAGGTTTTACCACACTCATTTTGTTAAGGCATTTTTCGGTTGACATCAATCCAAGCATTTCTCTAAGAAAATAAGGGTATTTCTCCAAACTATAACCACGTTTTATCCTTACCCAACATAATTGCCAATGAAAGCCAATATATCCTGTTATCTCTGGAGACATTGTTATTGATATACCAATTGAAAAATCTATAGTTTATTTTGTGTGGTTTTCATTGACCTGTTTTCAAGTCGATCTTGAAACTGTGACATTACAAGTGAACGACCAATCCCTTTCATTGACTAAACCTATAGCCTGGCAGCAACACCCATGTTTGGGTTTACCATTCCCTGAACACACTCGATCAAAGTCTTTCCTCATTCATGCTGTCACTTGATGCCACTCATAATGACCTCAGCCATTTTCTTGCTAGCTAAACATGGATTCCTCTCTGGCACTCATGGTTGGCAAGAAAGGACATGTGCGCTCCCTATATCTCGCTGATATTTGAGCAGCACTCACCTGGCATCTGTTTAAATATTGGTACCCCTTCGACACTGGAAGAATAAACTCCCGATGGCAGAGAATGTGAGATGACCGGGGGTTAGCTGTTAGTCAGGGGACCCGAACATAATATGTATTGTCCAAATACTACTTTCTCCGTCTTCCTCTCTCAACACAACTTTTGACTGAATTTTCCGTTGCCAAGTGTAACATACATACAGCCAGCCTCTCCCCTCCTCCATTCGCTCGCTGATCCAGCTGCCTTGATCAATCCCCCCTCTTTCTCTTCACCCCCTGGAGGCGAGGATGCGGCATTGATATCCCCCTGACCAAAGTGCCATGACGAGAGGACAGGGAGGAAGAGGGCAGTGATCAATTTCAGATATGGCCAGCGGCTCAGGGTCCACTAACAAAAGAGATTTCATGCTCTGTTAAGGCTACGGAGTGGACCAGTGGATTAGCCCAGATCGCACATTAACCCCACAACTTAAACGACAAAGGCCTACTTAAAAAACAGTCCGCGCCCCCGCTACACACTCTACAGGCTCACTTAACCACCGATAGAATCAACATCAGCTCTGGAGCTGTAATGGAGACCCTAAAAAAGTGACAAACACCAGCGTTCGGAAGGACAAACGTGTTTGCATTTAATGACTTTCTTTTTTCTCTGGAGTCTGACTTCCTGATGAGCTGATGACTCTCTTACCCTGAACTGTTCACAATCACATCCCTTATATTGAAGGCAATGCTTGAAAATGTTTTGGAAAACACCAGACATTCCACTCCGTTGTGGCCAGTGCTTCTTCCCACCCCGAGAAAAAAAAAAAACACACCCAGGCCTAAATCCATACAAAGGGAGATATAGATCGGCTTAATTGGATTTTGCCAACTCTGAAGTAGGAGCTAATTATCCGAACACTGCCCCCACTTTAAATACATCTGTCACCAGGAACTCCTCTGCCTGTAGATACATGTAGCTCACTAAGCAGGGAGAAGGAGATGAAGGAAGAGGGAGAAGAAGAGAGGATTATTTACCTTATTAATTACACTGCAGAAAAAACACACTTTCCAACCGTCAAAGGCAAGTAACAAAATGGAGGCGAAGGTGTAGAGTTAAAAAGTTTCTCTGTAGAAGAAAGTGTCTCCTCTTGTGCTTTCAGGGCACATCATAATCCATCACTCGACTGGTGCAATTAAATCTGACTGTGTAATTTGTTTGCTTTGTTTGCTGACAGTGCTTGTTTGCTGATTCTGACATTTCAGGGGAAGAGCAGAGATAAGATGATTATGGCAGAGAAAAGGGAAACCACAAAGCATTCTAAATACATCTCCTTTTCTCTTTCTTCTTCCTTTCCTCGTTTCGTTGGCCCCTTATTCCACTGAACAACAATGTCTGCACCTCATCATATTGAATTGCTAATGTTTTTCTTTGGTGTAGATGATGTAACTGTTAGGCCTATGCTAACTATGCTGTCTCTCACCTTGTGTATGAGTGAAAAGGAGAAAGATTGCTGTCACAATGATAAAGATTGACAGTCTCACCACCATCTCAGCAGGTACGTAAAGGGAATCGCCGCATCATACTCAGTCAGTTGAACCCAACTGAAAGCCTCTCGAGCTTGAAACTCAGAGACACTTCACCATTAATTGAGAAACCCTCTAGTTTTAGCGTTAATAGAATCGTGCAGGGCCAAGAGGCACAGAGGTCAAAGGTCAAGGGTTTGAGTGCCAACAAAGTTCCCTCAGCTATAAGAGGCCCTTATATCCTCCAACCTGTCAATCAGGATATGACAGTGAAGGAACTATTTGGATGCTGATGAAAAATCTAATTTATTAATTTCTTGGCCTGGCGTTAACTACCTCAACCAACTAATGCTAATGCTGATGAATTGTCTCACAGTGTCATCCAAATGAGATATGAGAGTAAAAGTCTCAAATTCTGAGTCATATATCTTCATGTACATCACAGTCGGGGTTGTAATAAGTATAGCTAGCTCTGTGTCAGAGTGTTTAATGTGGTGTGTTTTATTTGATGTCTCTACTGTAGGCTTTAATCTGTATTATAGCAATGTGTTCTGTACAAATAAAACAATGTGTTACCATGGTAACCAAGCCACATAATACTGGTCTATTTTACGTCAGTGGCCTGCTGGAAATAAACGCTCGTTCTGAGTGGCTGTCAGGGTCCTACCGTGGCTGTGTCTGGTTCACTCAAAATCATTAGCAGAGGGTGTAGACCTCTCTCTACCTTTACAGTGATGGGAATATGCTGAACAGCGTTCCTGGGATACACGCTCTAAGCCACGGATTACAGACCCATTTGATCTGTGCTTAAATGCAGATTTGGAAGAAAATGCATGTTTCCTGCAGTCTCCAACATGATGAGATAAAATGAAGTGATTAGCAAAACCCAGGAATCTCATTATGTCGCAGTGTGGCTGTTGTGTGAGAGTGAATCTGAGTGGAGTTGGTGCAGTGTCCTGCATCACTGCACAAATACACACACACACACACACACACACACACACACACACACACACACACACACACAGTCTAACCTGACTTGACTGAAACTACATTCTAAATAACTATTTTCCAGACCGTTCTCCCACTCACCACCTGCTTGTGTTGTAATAAGAAGCCTAAAAACTCAGTGGATTGAATTAGTCGTTTGAATGATTACAAAAGTCTGGAAAAAAAGGTATTGCTTTATTCTGTCTATTTTTTCTCCTATTGATCTGCAAGTGACAACAGTCCAGATGAATGGATAGTGGAGAAATTGTAATTGAGACTGACGCAAGGCGCCAGATTCCTACCACATGTTAAACAGCCACTAAGAACCATCTACCCATAAAACACCTGGGCTCTGACTATAAACATCCTGGTCCAATGTGTGTATGTCTGCGTGATCCTGGTTGTAGCCACATCTCTCTCCCTCACCCTGTCCTTCTGGTTCTCTTCCTGTCTGTCTCTCTGTGTGTTTGGAGAGCACTGCTCAATGTGCCGTGACAGAGTAGGCGCTGTCACCAACACCTGTTCCCTGAAGGTCATCCCACGCTGTCCGGCTGTTACAGAGCCCCTCATGCAGCGTCACACACAAGATGCACAACCCTGGTCATCTTCCCATCAATAGGAGATCCTCTGGGGGACGGGGGTTGGTTTGGCCCTTTAACCACTTTTGAGAAGCCCAACCTGCCACATTTGCTGTAGCATACACTTGCACACTTTTACAACTCAACGTTACTTGGTTCCTCACCCTTAAAATGGTTTATGGGCCAGAAGAAACCACACAGTCATTGGAATCTTCAGCCAACATTAGCTGCCGCTACCAAAAAATCTATGGAAGGTGTGTGAAAAATTCCAAATCACCTCCACTCACCTCTGTATTTGGTTGCATGTTAATTCTTGGAGATTTAGCCATTATGAAACATGCTCTTGCATGCCCCAATCGATTCCAAAGATTTTTAGCCAGCGGAAACTGAACCGTGGATTACTGAACCGTAGCCCATTGTTAGATTCTGTCCACTTTTGAACCATGAACAAAATTAATGCAACCGATAGTCAGTGGAGAATCTTTATTTAGCTTGAGTCCAAGATGTTGATCATCCATAGTTCTTACATGTTCTCCAATAATTACAAAGTTAACAGTCTTTTATGCCAATACACATAGGAGGTGGTCTGTGATTGTAGCCAACCATTACACAGTCTATTATCCTCCAATAAGAAAGGTTTATCCTACATGGTACGTTTGTATAGTATGTTCCAACCTCCCCTATGGTCCATGGGTCTATCGCTAGAATCTATGACAGTTATATGGACAGTTCCTAGCAGGAGGTGTGGACAGGGTGTGGGGCCTATCAGTAATGGCCACCACATCTTATCTATTGTCCGTTGTTCAGCGTTAGTCAGCACATATGTGTTGTGTTAAGTTTCTCATGCCCATTTCCTCTCACCATAGTCTACCTTCAGATGGAGGAGCCATCCAATATAACTACGTAAAAAAGTAATTTATAAAAAGTACTGTATTGGCTGGAGGTTATACCATATTTCATTCCTGATCAACAGCCTCTGCTTTTGATACAAAGTTGGTTGTCAAAGTTGATGCTGTCAAATAATTTTACATTCATACATGCAATAAATACACACATGTAATTAATGAAGACAAGGTTGAATTTATATACATGCACATAATAAACAGAATGCAAACATATGGTTAACAACGAAAAGGCAAGGTAAAATTAACCCAGGTCACACATTAAGAACCATGTTAACAGCTCTCAGCCGTGATGTGATAGTAGTCTCATTAGCTACACTGGGAGTGAGAGTTGTAGCCTGCGGCAGGACTGAACAATAGGCCTATTGTCAGAGCCACATGAGAAGCCCCAGAACCAACCATGGTGCTATGAGGTCATTAGGCGTCTCATTATTTTCTCAATGCAGACGGAGAATGAGGAAGACTCTTCACCTATGCAACCACGGTGTCAGGTGATGAAAATGGGGATTCTGGGAGATAATGTCCGATGAAGAGGCTGTTTGTGAGGATTTATCCAAAATGTGTCAATATTCTATGCTTTAGTCTGGCATAGGTTATCATCTGCACTCCATACTGCATGATAAAAGGGATCCTACACTACTGTTCGAAAGTTTGGGGTCACTTAAAAATGTCCTTGTTTTTGAAAGAAAAGCACATTTTTATCCATTCAAGTATCATGAAATTGATCAGTCATACAGTGTAGACATTGTTAATGTTGGCAAAGACTACTGTAGCTGGAAACAACTGATTTTTAATGGAAAATCTACATAGGTATACATAGGCCCATTATCAGCAACCATCACTCCTGTGTTCCAATGGCATATTGTGTTTGCAAATCCAAGTTAATCATTTTAAAAGGCTAATTCATCAATACAAAACCCTTTTGCAATTATGTTAGCACATCTGAACACTGCTGTACTGATTAAAGAAGCAATACAAATGGCCTTCTTTAGATTGACTGAGTAGCTGGAGCATTAGAAATTGTTTTTTTACAAGCTCAAAATGACCAGAAACAAAGAACTTTCTTCTGAAAGTCATCAATCTATTCTTGTTCTGACAAATGAAGGCTATTCCATGCAAGAAATTGCCAAGAAATGTAAGATCTTGTACAACGCTGTGTACTACTCCTTTCATAGAACAGCGCAAACTGGCTCTAACCAGAACAGAAAGAGGAGTGGAAAGCCCCAGTGCAAGGGGACAAATACATTAGAGTGTCTAGTTTGAGAAACAGACACCTCACAGGTCCTTAACTGGAAGCTTCATTAAATAGTACCCACAAAACACCATTCTCAACGTCAACAGTGAAGAGGCGACTCCGGGATGCTGGCCTTCTAGGCAGATTTGCAAAGAGAAAGCCATATCTCAGACTGGTCAATAAAAAGATTAAGATGGGCAAAATAACACAGACATTGGACACAGGAAGATTGGAAAAAAGTTTATGGACAGACAAATCTATATTTGTGCTCATAAGTTAGAAATTGTGAAATTTTGGCATTGATTTTGAATATATGACTGATCATGCAAAAAATCTGTCTTTTATTTAAGGATAGTGATCATATGAAGCCATTTATTATCACATACTTGTTTGGCTCCTTTTAAAATCATAATGATAACAGAAATCGCCCAAATGGCCCTGAGCAAAAGTTTACATACCCTTGAATGTTTGGCCTTATTACAGACACACAAGGTGAAACACACAGGTGAAAATGGCAATTAAAGGTGAGTTTCCCACACCTGTGGCTTTTTAAATTGCAATTAGTATCTGTGTATGAATAGACAATGAGTTTGTTAGCTCTCACATGGATGCACTGAGCAGGCTACATACTGAGCCATGGGGAGCAGAAAAAAACTGTCAAAAGACCTGCATAACAAGGTTATGGAACTTTATAAAGATGGAAAAGGATATAAAAAATATCCAAAGCCTTGAAAATGCCAGTCAGTACTGTTCAATCACTTATTAAGAAGTGGAAAATTCAGGGATCTCTTGATACCAAGCCAAGGTCAGGTAGAACAAGAAAGATTTCAGCCAACACTGCCAGAAGAATTGTTTGGGATACAAAGAAAAACCCACAGGTAGCCTCAAGAGAAATACAGGCTGCTCTGGAAAATGACGGTGAGGTTGTTTCAAGGAGCACAATACGACAATACTTTAACAATAATGAGCTACATGGTCAAGTTGCCAGAAAGAAGCCTTTACTGCGCCAATGCCACAAAAAAGCCGGGTTACAATATGCTCAACAACACCTTGACACGCCTCACAGCCTCTGGCACACTGCAATTTGGAGTGACAAGACCAAAATAGAGCTTTATGGTCACAACCATAAGTGCTATGTTTGGAGAGGGGTCAACAATGCCTATAGTGAACAGAATACCATCCCCACTCTGAAGCATGGTGGTGGCTCACTGATGTTTTTTGGGTGTGTGGAAGGCAAGATGAATGCAGCATGTTATCAGAAAATACTGGAAGACAATTTGAATTCGCACAAAAGCTGCGCATGGGACATTCTTGGACTTTCCAGCACGACAATGACCCTAAGCACAAGGCCAAGTTGACCCTCCAGTGGTTACAGCAGAAAAAGGTGAAGGCTCTGGAGTGGCCATCACAGTCTCCTGACCTTAATATCATCCAGCCACTCTGGGGAGATCTCAAACATGTGGTTCATGCAAGGCGACCAAAGACCTGGCATGACCTGGAGGCATTTTACCAAGACGAATAGGCAGCTATACCACCTGCGAGAATTCTGGGCTTCATAGACAACTATTATAAAAGACTGCACGCTCTCATTAATGCTAAAGGGGGCAATACACAGTATTAAGAACTAAAGGTATGCAGACTTTTGAACAGGGGTCAGTTAATTTTTTTCTTTGTTGCCATGTTTTGTTTTATGATTGTGCCATTCTGTTATGACCTACAGTTGAATGTGAATCCCATAAGAAATAAAAGACATGTGTTTTGCCTGCTCACTCATATTTTCTTTTCAAATGGTACATATACAGTTCTGGAAAAAATTAAGAGACCACTGCACCTTTTTCTTTCCTTTCCAAAAAAATGTTTTGAGTGAGGAACAGAAGCATTTAATTTGCAGTGGTCTCTTAATTTTAACCCATCTGTTCCTCACTCAAAACCTTCCTTTTCAACTTTTTTGGAAAGGAAAGAAAAAGGTGCAGTGGTCTCAATTTTTTCCAGAGCTGTATTTCCAATTCTCCAAAGGTATGCAAACTTTTGAGCACAGCTGTAAGTTTGAGGTGTTCTGATCACAAAGAAGAACACTTGTCAGACTCAGGCCAAATGAAAAGATGCTGGAGGAGTGCTTTACACGATTTGTCAAGCATGGTGGATGCAATGTGATGGTCTGGGGGTGCTTTGGTGGTGGTAAAGAGATTTGTAGAGGGAATAAAGGAAGGCTTTCACTCCATTTTGCACCACAAAGCCATACCCTGTGGATGGTGCTTGATTGGAGCCAATTTCCTCCCACAACAGGACAATGACCCAAAGCACAGCTCCAAACTATGCAAGAACTATTTAGGGAAGAAGCAGTCAGCTGGTATTCTGGCTATAATGTCACCAGATCTCAATCCTACTGAGCTGTTGTGAGAGCAGCTTGAACATGTGGGTCATAAGAAGTGCCCATCAAGCCAATCCAATTTGTGGGAGGTGCTTCAGGAAGCATCGGGTGACATCTCTTTACCTCAACATATTGACAACTAGAATGCCAAAGGTCTGCAAGGCTGTAATTGCTGAATGGAGGATTCTTTGATGAAAGCAAAGTTTGAAGGACACTTTATTTTCATTAAAAATCATTATTTCTAACCTTGTCAGTTATTTCCTATTGATTTTGCTTTATTTCCTCTTCAAGCTCATTCAAACTCAAAACAAATTCAAAACTATTTCATGTATGTTTTTAAGGAAAACAACGACATTTCTAAGTGACCCCAAACTTTTGAACTTTAGTGTTTATACAGTGTTACAATGTGGCAACCAATGAAACTGCAGGTTCTGTTTATCCTCCGCATTAATGTGTTGATACTGCATGTTTGGTAATATCACTGAGAGCAGTCAACTTGTAGCCAACATGTAAATGATGCATTAGTTGTTCATTTATTCATGTTAACTACATGTTCATTAGCTCACACTGTAAAGGGCAAATTCTTTCTCTCTCCTCTCATTTCTACTAGTCTCTCCCTCCCCCTCTCTCTTTTACTACTTTTTTTCCTCCCCTTTCTCTTTCTGTCTGTTTTTTTCTCTTTTAATTTAGGTTTCCTTCAATATATCTAACTCTAGGAATCCATAGATGACCTGATCTAGAATGGACAGAATTGCCTTATTCTTACATTCATGTATATTTTCCAAATGGGAAGATGTCTATATTTATACTATTTAAGTGGAACCAAAGTTCAGTTCAGACAGAATTACCGAGTTCAGGCAGATGGGGCAAAACAAGCTGATTCCCATGAATTTAAAGAGGCTACTTTACGGGGAAAGAAATACATGAATTCCTTTTTACCAGCCCCATTTTCATAGCCCTGTCATGGAGATTTTCTCGCGGTTTGAGAATTCATAGCAGTCGGACATCCATCCATTTGTCATTATTGCCATGTCCACTTCTCGTTTTTGGAAGAACCTGGAGAAAGGATAATATAACCACAAAACCTTTACAATCCACCTCATTCAATGCAAAGAATGGAATGTTACACCATGCCCAGGACCATCGTGAAGTTAAAGCCTAATCTTCCCATCATGTAACAGTTGAATGGGATAATACTGCAATTCTGAGAATCATTAAACCATGGCATAAACAAATGTATTTGTGGACATGAATTATAGTTCACATACAGACTAAGATTAACGTCTTCATTGCACATTGTGTATTCACTGTTAATTGGCTGATGAGTTATAATTGCACCTGGATACCAATACATACGCCCTCATTCCATCCAGATGGCAATAGCCCAATTCAATTCCATCATTCTGCTTTGACAGTGAGACCTTCTGAACTTCAACGTGGATTGTGCATCACATTTAAATATGCAATATCTTCTGTTGTCAACCTCGAAGAAACTGGTAGAATCAAGTTCAAATGTTCCATGTCCTTCCATTTTAACCTCCAGTCTGACCTTTGCTTTCACAATGCTGTCACTTGATCTCAACTAGGGACGTGTGGTATCTGAGTAAAAAGGATCTGAGAGGTTCTGGGGCTGCTGGGTTCCAGGATCTGCCAAAAAATGGTCCCCTGGAGTAAGCTGCGGGGACAAGTGTAAGGTCGACATGTGGCAGGAGGCTGGCCGGTAGGCTGAGTGCTCTATTCCCCACCCCAGTGGGACGCTCCATCCATGACCTCGCTGAGGGCTGACCTACATGTGTCCCTGCAGCTTCCTACAGGGGACCGTCTTCTGTGGAGTCGTACAGAGGCAGACGTCGAACCCAGCAGCCCCAGACCCTCCTCCTGACACGGCGGGGACTCATCTCAGTGGCTGGGACGGCAATCACACTGACTGTCCCGCTGACCTCGGGCTGGGGGAGGAAGACGGAGACGGACATCATCTCAGAGAGAGCTAGTCCAAGCAGGACTCACAACGCAGAGTGAATCAGAGAAATCACCAGCTATTGGGGGACTGGGAGTGGGGAGTGATCCCAGAGATGTACAGCATGTCCCAGACAGACGGGGTAGGACAACTTGCTCTATTGCTGGCTGGATCACTGGAATATGAAACCTCCTGTTGAAACATGCTGGTTAAAAAAGAGATTTTGTTCATTGAGTCTGAAACAATATTTGTACCTTTTTTACTGAGCGATGGAGGACATTCTGTCCAATGGCATTGTAGAATGCACATGTTTAAAGCTTTAACAGTGAAGGCATCATCATGACATGAATGAAGTTAATTGACTTATAAATATCCACACATACTCATGAGTCATAAGTTAAACTATAAATCAGCTGTGTTGTGATGCATAAGGCATCGTCGACTAGAGCCAATGACTCTGCAAAAATGGTTGTGGAATGTGATTTTAGCATTTTTCAAAATATATTTTTGTATTTATACTACATACAGTGTATTATTACTTACTTATATTATTATTACTAAGTGCTGCTCCCCTTGGAAAAAGTAAGCAGCTCACTGTACTGTTTAAAAAAATCTACTTTAAATCAACTTTTAAATGAACTTTTAACTTTAATAGTTTTTCATCACAACCATATATTATCTTGGAGCAAAGGATTGTCTTTGATCTACAAATAAATCTGAATATTGAATCAGAAGGTTACATTTGCTGTCAATGACCTTTCAGATAGTGGGAGGGATGTGAACGCCTACAAATTCCCCCAGTGAGAGAGAGGGAAAAATACTCACTTTCAAGTGGATATACAGTCAACCAATCTACAGTACACTCAGTATGCCAGTCTAGGCTTTACCAGGTGTCACCTTGACACCCACTTCTCCAGACTATCCATTACATAGAGAGAGGAAGAAAAACTGCATCAACTCTCATCTCACTCCTACACTGCAACACTCGTTCTCTAATGGGGGTGGAGACTAGGTTCAGTCGTATAAACATCAAAAAAATATTGGGGCAAAAATGACATTTAAACTTGTGCTTTCTGATGTGTTGCTGGTGGAGCGGAAAACAAGCACTAATGGCATTCAGTTCTTATTTAAAATAATTGCATGTGTAATTTAAACCAATTAGCGAAGGCAAAGAAAAAAGTCGTCCTCAAGTGATTTGTGTCAAAGCTTGAACATGCAGAGTCAATGTGGAAGTTCTTTTGCTTTTATCAGGAGATAATCGTGGCAAGCTGCTCCCTGTACACTGAGGCAATGGGTTGATTTATGGATCTGTTTAACAGACTATTCTGGCTCTGCAGCTGTCATGACAACACCAGAGTAACTTCACGTCTTATGCTAACAGAAGTTCTGTGAGGAGCTGGGAAAGTTCAGTCTTAGAGAAAGTAAAAGATGCATACAGCATTGTGGCATGGACACCATGGACACCCAGCATTTGCTTCTGGGTGTCCATGGATGTCTCTTTTATTAGCCCCAGTCATTTGTGGTCATTTTAGGGTGTGTTGCAGGAATTGTGTGTTGTCTGGTGAGTAATGTGACGGGTAGAACTTAGCAATCATGTTGTTTTAGCCAAGTGAAAACCGTTACAGTAATTACACACCTGACAGTAGCCGATAAACACCTCTGGCTAGCTGCCAGAACCACAGTGTATATGTGTGTTATGTGTGTGTCTTTGTAAGAGGGAGAGAGAATGAGGGAGAAAGGGAGAGAGGTAGTGAAAGAGAGAGTCAATGTGCATTCTATACCATGGCCTTATCGCTCACACTGAAACACTTACCTCAAATTCCACTGGCTTTGTGTGTTGCAAAGTAATGCAATTTTCTGTCTAGCTCTGAGACACTATGACGTGGTCAAATGGATGTGCATTTTGGAAACCATGGGAAGTTATAGGACCATCCGTATAACAGCCCATGCTGAGGGGTAAACCACTGCAATGGGAGGAATTCTATAAGAATATACATGACAAAGACAAAACATACAGTTGACATATTTGGGATTACTGCAGTAGAACTTCAAAACAATATTATTCACACTTTGAGCACAGCAGTTAATGGGACACAAACGTTGACATAATATTCACATCACATAAACAACGTATATTTTTCAATTACACAGCATGTTGCGGTTCTCTTGCTTGGCCTTCTCCGAGATGTACGATTTCATCTTGAGAATGCTTATACTGAGCAAGTAAAATGTGTGAAATTAAATAATTTCATTTATTTTATGGGAGCAGAGCACTTGGAGATCAAAGAGTAAATTCAGGAAAATGAAATATGTATGACAGGTAATTTTTTTCCCTCTTACATTACCTCAAGGTAACAACATGATAAGAAAAATATTCACAACCTGAATTTCTTTATCAGATTTTAATTTCTTCAGTCTAAATCTATTCCCTGCAGTGCTGCACAAGCAGATTTTGGAAACTCCCCTCTTCTCTAGCCTAGCACACTATTTCCATCAACTCTATTCTAAATTCTAGACTTAACAGTAGAATTTCGAATACTACGCCATCAGTCCGGCTCTTTCCCCATCCTCTCATAACATTACTCTCTCAGGAACACAAATAAATTAATAGTTAAATGATTAACCCAATTTTAGAATGAACTAATAGTTTAATAAACTCTGCCCTTTCAACTGAGTCAACCAGTCACACTCATTTTTAACTTCGGGGTAGATTTGCCTCTATGACATGTTTCAGTTAGCAAAACTCTCAACTCCTTTATGCACGCATTATGCTGGCATCTGCCCAGCGAACCTTTGTCCTTAGCAAGTGGAGTTCAGAACAATTGAAGGTATAAATATTTGAAGTTGATTTTTAAATACAGACGTGATATTTACCCACGCAGAATCCAACGTTCTTTCCAAAAATGGGTGGTGATGTGTGGTTGAATGTTTATTTTGACTGCTGAATATTAGCGTAAAATAGAATATCTATGGTATGTAGACGCAGACGAGCAGTTGATCGAACTAGCATAGCCATTTCAGACGGGGAAACCCGAGTGGTCATCAGCTCAGCGATTCATCAGCTGACATTGGCATTGCTCCAATCACAATTTCAAATTTCATAGTAACTATTTAATCATCAGGTTACTCAGTCTGATGTGTGCTTTTCTTACTAGGCTCATTCCCTATGGGGATTGCAATTCATTGTTGGTAGTATCGTACACACGATCATGTGATGGCAGTGAAATAGCCCAGAGGAGCAGAACCTAATGCCATTGTTGTGCATTGTCCTCCAAAACACGGGTAAAGAAATGCATGGAGTTTTCTGTCTGAACTCATCCAAACATCTGGTTTGACACCGGTTGCAAAAGCAACAGAAGTTTGTCACGGGCTTACCTAGAGAAGGCCCTTAAAAAAGAATTCACTATCAGAAACAAATGTTCTGTCAACAATTACAGTGGCCCTGGTCACTGGCGCGGAACTACATCAGCCATCACATTGTCATGGAAACACTATCGGCGTGTTCCAGGCCTAGAATGGCGTCAAACTTTAACCATTCAACTGACATTTAAACAAGCAATCGGCAAATAGGATTTTTACAGAACAGAACATTGGAACT
Organism: Esox masquinongy; assembly: GCA_016801175.1. NCBI lineage: Eukaryota > Metazoa > Chordata > Actinopteri > Esociformes > Esocidae > Esox > Esox masquinongy. The sequence goes on from JACXGI010000008.1 coordinate 281,727, forward strand.
GATGTGTGTTGAAGAAAAGGAACAATTTCACATATAAAGTCTGATTTCAAACACGCCCATGTAAACAGGATTATTAGGGAAATAGTTCTCTTGCAAAGCATGTAAAAACAATAAACTATTATATTAATATGACTATCACTAGATTTGCATTATCATTGAAATTAATTGCACTCATCAACCCATCTCTCATGAACCCCTCTCATTGACAATTTAAAATGGTCATGGTCAATATTTATCACTAGCTGGCATGTAGCTGATATCAATTCCCTTCTCCACTCTTTTCAGCCAGTATCACCTAGGTCCATCCCACGGTATTAAGCAGTGTTTACCTCAGCGTAACCCCAGCACACATCACAAGTCTTCAGTGAGTGATTCTAATGACCGAGCTTGATCTCTCACGCCATGTTGGGGCTGTGACTCTCTGGGGTGGTGTGGAGTTTGTGCATTTTAACTCCTCTGTCCTGACACTGCACTCTGAGGCCAGAGAGTGTGAAAAGCATCAATGTGACGCGAGAGACTGGTGTGAAGTATACGTACACACACGAATGCAAGAACACACACATACACACAAACACAGAAAGTAGAAGGGACTCACACGCCTGCCTAAACACTTGCCTTCCATCAGCATCAAGGTCAGGCAGTCTGATTTAAATGGGCACCTTCTCTGTGGGTGGAAAAAGCTCTCGGTAATTAAATGTAAACAAAGGGTTATAAATGAATGAGTGCTGAAATGGTGCGGTTAAACCCTAGTGTGGGTTTAGGGGAGCCATTCTAGGGCTGATTTCTAGCTGTCTCTGGGTAAGTAATGACTGCATTGAATCTGGCTTTTAGAGGCTGTGAAAGAGATGAGCAAGGTGCTCTGTTGTTCTTCCGGAACCCATTGTTATCAGAGCGATAGAGAAACCAAATCAATGTAGTTTTTTTTTCACCAGATAAGACCCCAAAATAAAGATATACAGTAAAACAGACAAGGGATGGCTTTTAAATTCTATAAAGTTTGCAATTAAAGCTTAAGAACACTTCTTTGGTTTTCCAGAGTTCATCTTCAATTTCAAAAATAAATGTCTACTGGAGAAGAAATCATCCAATTGGCTGAAACAGCACCCCTCTGTCTCTTAATGCCAAGACCCATGTATCTGATGCTATCTGGCCAAGAAGTGTATATTTGATATACAACCCCATTTCCAAAGTTGGGACGCTGTGTAAAATGTAAAGAAAAACAGATTGCAATGATGTGCAAACCATGAAACCCTCATGTTCAATATAAAATAGTACCAAGACAACATATCAAATGTTGAGACTGAGAAATGTTATTGCTTCTTGGAAAATACATGTTCACTTTGAATTTGATGCCAGGAACATTTCAAAAAGCTTGGACAGAGGCACCAAAAGAATGGAATTATTGTGTAATGCTAAAAAAACTAAACCTAGTGGAATATCATTAAAAGATTCAGAGAATCTGGATTAATCTCTGTATGCAAGAGACAAGGGCAAAAACAAATATTGCATGGTCGTGATCTTCGGGCCCTCAGACAGCAATGCATTAAAAACAGACACAATTCTGTAGTGGACACTTCCGAAAACCATTGTGTGTGCACACAGTCGATGCATCCACAAATGCAAGTTACAACTCTGCCATGCAAAGAAGATGTGACGGTGAGGTGACGGAGAGCTCCATCATCTCCTGCTTTTCCCGGTTTCCTTTCATCCTCGAACACATCCTGGGCTTGTTTTGTGTCCTGTCTCCAATCATCACTCACACCAGGTCCCAATTCAGTCATTAGTATGTGTTTAAATGTTTCTCCTCTGCTCCCCTCAGTTGTCGGTCATTGTTTGCTTGTCTCTGTATGTTGCACGTCAGTGGTGAGTGTCGTTTTGTTTAAGCCTTTGTTTTCTTTCAGTTTGTTTAAAGTACTTGGTTTTATTTTCAATTAAGTATTACATCGAATGCCGCTCTGCCTGCGCCTGGTTCCTCCTCTCCACCACTACACTACCGTGACAGAAGAAACCATAAATAAACAACATCCAGAAAAGCCAGCGCCTTCTCTCCCAACTTTTTTTAAACCGTGTTGCTGGCATCAAATTCAAAATGGCCATATATTTTTTTCCGAAAACAATGACATTTCTCAGTTTCAACATTTGATATGTTGTCTTTGTACTATTTTACATCAAATATAGGGATAAAATGATTCGCACATCAATGCATTCAGTTTTTATTTGCATTTTACACAGCGTCCCAACTTTTTTGGAAACACGGTTGTATTAGATTGATTAACACCAGTCAGCATTTGACTTCCCTTGATGAAATAAGTATAAAACAATTAGCCTGTTAGTGCTGAGCTGAGTTCAACTGTTAATAGTTGGTTTGCAAGGAAAATACCTGGCAGTTTGGAATTGTCTTCACACCAATCACATCACATTTAAGTCAAAACATGCTTGGCAGAAGAAAATGCAATGTTGTCACAATGTTATTTTTCCTTTGGTGGCTACAAGTTAGCTAACATCTACCCTTTTCTAAATTACCCATGGATGGAGACATTTTTACTTAATTACAGTGAAAATGGAATGGGCTAATACCAAACACAATTTAGAAACTCTTATTTCTGTCATAGCATTTGGCTACAAGAGGTGATTGTGTTTACAATGTGGTTAGAGGGCAAGTACTGAGATGTGTGCCGTCTCTGAAGGCAGTGGTCAACACCTCGGAAGTTCACAACTTACATTGGAGTAAAATATATAGCTGATGCAAGAAATTGTCCATTATATTTTTGTTTTGGTCAGGGGGCTCTGAGTTGACATTTGGATACTTTGATGTGGCATATTACTTCAAGGACTGATTTGGCTATGTCAGACAGAGCAGATAAAAGGGAATTGTCATATGTTTGGAACTCCAGCTAATGGTGGATGCATGAAATAAAAGGAAATAATAATTTCGCCACCGACCCCACTACTCACCCAGTGAAGATGATGATTTGATTTAATCAATTAAAAATTTTGTCAAAAACAAAATTGTTTGTTATTGCAAATGCTGTTATCCTAGCTAGATAAAACCAGTTAATTTGACAAAATCTCAAAATAGAAGTTTATAACATTGGGCACTGTGTTGGCCTTTATATTATATAAACTTTGCAATTAAAGCAACAACACTTGCTGGACTTAGAGTTTAATAATCTGCGTTATTGATCACAGCATGATTCTCTTCTCAGCGCCAGAGGGGAGGTGGTATTTTACAGGATGGCATAGTTTGTGATAACCAAAATGAGCCTGTAGTTTTCTCTATCACTTTGAAGCAAAGCTATATGAGCATGCACATAAGTGAGAGGCACATGCCTTGAAGGACGTTTTTTCAACACTGATCAAATTATTTTCTGGGTTATTAAACCAGTCTTTCCTCTTACCCCCACCCCTATTGTGATTTGATCCCAGATCAGAGGTTCATGGCAACTTGTGCCTGCAGCTCCAAACCAGTGTGGCCACAAAACAGAACAACTGCAGAAGAGAGGTGCAGAGAGGCACACACACACAGAGCTGCTAAAAGCCAGTCCTTGTTGCCAACCACCCATGGCTAAAGCAGTCAAATGCACTGTACAGAGGAGGGGTTGGGGGGTGGTGGTGTTTGGTTGTGATGGGGTTGGGAAAGGTCAAAAGGCACCTTTTCGTGCGCATGCACAAGTACATTTCACATCACAATTGCTTACACGTACAGTATTTTCACTGTACAGTCCCCATCGATGCTCTACAGGCCCAGTGAACCGGATGAGGGAAGACTTGACTTTCCTAGTTTCCCGCTTAGCGATTCATGACAATAACATTTTCCGTCATTACAGCATTATAAGCATACTCCCTGCCTGTTTCTGTAAACAGCAAATGGATGGGGCTTGAAAAATGTAACCACTTAAATTCCTAAACAGAGATGTGGATGCCAAGGACTGACCATTAATTACATGAAAATTATAGACTAAACCATTTTGTGAAGCTGTAGAGTGTTTGGACATATATTTTTTTTTTTTACATTTTTACTTAAAAACATTGGAGTAAAATGTGCTTTTATGCTGGGTCCTGATTGGGCCCAACAGTTCAACTAATCTCATGGGGATTTAATAAATTATATTATTTGTGAATCAATGGATAATTTATAGGTCGAAATATCTGGGTAACCACTCCCAAATGCCCCCTTTAACTTCAGGTCAACCAGTTTTGTGCTTTCATCTCATGCTGCACCTTTTAAAAAATACAGCATGTTATGTCATGTTAAACTCTGTACTAATACAGAAAACTGCTCCTTTTAAAACATACAGTATGTTATGTCATGTTATAAAATGTATGAATAGAGAACACTGCTACTTTTGAAACACACGGTATGTTATGTCATGTTATACTCTGTACTAATACAGAATGCTGCACCTTTTATAACACACAGTACGTTATTTCATGTTATCCTCGTGACCTTGGCGTTCCAGAAAATGTAGAACGGAAAGCTAATTGTTATCACAACACATTTTCCAGAAACTTCGGATTTGAACCTCGGCCTGGGCCATATGGTAGCTCCAGGTTAACCACCATGCCTGCATACGCGTTGTCCCACATGACTTCCTGGTTGGAAGAGCAGTGTGGAGAAAAGCCGAATGGCTTGGTACGGATGCCTACGAAGAAGGCTTGCAGCGATCATCAACTCTCCCTAATCCATTAGGAGTTGTTGCCATTAGTCAAGGCAATAGATACAATTGGATATGACAAAATTAAGTAAGGGATAAAAAGAAGCTAAAAAGGGTTTTTAAAAATGAAAACCCAGTACTCTGATGGAAAAATCTTGGATATATATATATATATATATATATACTGTATATAGTTTTTTGTGAAAGTCAATCTGCATAATACCAATGTCATTTTGGATAAAACACAAAGTACAAGTTAGAATTTCTTTGGAGAATACAGCTGATCGCTGCAATCAGATACTTTCCCTGGGTACCCTGTATTTGGCAATAAGCAAAATTCCTACTCTGAAAATCCACCATGGAATTGTTTCTCTATCATTTGACTAAGAACAGCCTCATTATTCTAGTGTTGGAATTCACTTTCAAGTAGCAGTTAGAAAACAACACTGCTGTTTTCCTCTCTTCTCTTCTCCTGATTTTCTTTCTCTCTCGTCATTCCTCTTATTACATATTTACAGTTGGCCTGTCTTTCGGATGATTTAGTTGTTGCTTCTTGAACAATATTTTAACCTTTTTCTTTTTACTTGTAAATCTCTTTAAAATGCACTTTACTGTTAGATATGTGCTGTATATATAATGTTTGATTTAAAATATTTTTTTAAATGTTAAATGGAAATGTGTGTTAGTCAGGGGCCAATCTGAACTGTCTTTCCATACACACACCTTCATTTCTACATTGATGCCAAAAGTAGTGTTTGGAGACATACACTGAATTAGCATTGCAAAGAAGGGTGGGTGGATGGGAGGGAGGGATCATGATCATTTTACAAAACACTGACCTGTTTTCCAACACTATTGACTATCCCAATTAACTGCTCCCTCCCATGTATTTTTGTGTAGATTCCACCGGCTGTGTTGATGATTGCTATTCAGAGCCGACAGTGAGGCGAGATGCATCAGTGACGTTTTAAAGATCATGTCTGACCCTGCATTCACCTGAAGAAGTGCTAGCCGTGGGCGGCAAAACTAAATCAAGAGACCAGTTTCAGCACAGATAATCCCGGCCTCATGGTATTCAGTACATATACTCCAACCAGCTAGCCCTCTGAGAGAAGCTTTTGGAACAGTCTCTTGGTTTCCTCTGAGCCAAACTACCCACTGTCTGTTTTCATATCAGAATGGAGCTGATGATTCAATCAGCGAATAACATTCCATTTAGTTTGGGATAGGGAAGCGGGGAGAGTAGCGATATATTCTCATTTTGGTAATTAGCCTAACATTTTCCTTTAATTCCTCTCAGCACGCAGACAATTAATGTGTTCGTTGCTTATCCACCCAAATGATTGTTTATTTGTCTTGCGTTGACTGCACACAATCCCCCCGGAGTCACGCTGGCCCCATGCTAATTATTTTGTCATCCCTCATATCTCTTTTAATTGTTCTTGGGCTGTTTATCCTGGAGATCAGATGGCTAACTGAAAGAGATGGAGGGTGGCTGTCAACACAGATCAGTGAGGAAGACAGATGAAAACACATCAAAAACCTGAAGAATGAAAAGACTTGCACACAGATTTATATCTGGCATTTGGAAGCGCTCCACTGATATCACTGCCATGTACTGCATGCATAAATGTAGTGCATATGTGTGTGTGTGTGTTTTTATGTTTGTGCGTGGATGGTTGACAGGCTCATAACGAATGCATGTCCAAAGCGATCGTTACTTGACTTAATTTATTTGAGTAGTGTTTCCGACATTGCAGCAAAATTACCTATGATTAATGTTGTCAGGGGTTTTCATCCCTCTTCTCTTTTGAATGATGGCACTCTAGAGATGAGCTAGTCTCCTCCACCCCCCAATGTCCCTCACTTCACCCCCCTCTGGTATTTCAATCCTGAGCTGCTCTTCCCCACATACAAGTCAAAAAACCTTTTAGATGTTACAGTAATAAAAAAAACAGTTTGCATAGACATTTTAACAAAGTGAGTGAGGTGAGGGGAAAAGCAAGCGTCAGCTGAGCTTATGTAGCGATTGTGAAATGGCTAGCAAGTTAGAGGCGCATGCTTCATGCATTTCATTTGGTGACGTCAGTCACTCTGTGACCTTAAAGTAGTTTTCTTTGCTACACAGGATTTTTTAGGGGCCAGTGGTACAGCAGCAGTTGTTTGCTGGTAGCTGTTGGTATACTCAGAGGACCCCGGTACAAACCCTGCGTGGGGCAAGGAGATGGATGGAAACAATTCTGTTACACATTAAAACAGCGCCAGGGACTAGCGTTTTTAATATTGGATAAAGCATGGCCAAGGTAAATAAGCTGAAAAGACCTAAAAGCTTTCTTCAGCATTTCATTTTTATGTTCTTTTCGGCCACTGACTCAGCATCTCTGGTTGTTTTATCTGCCTTGCTC
>JACXGI010000008.1:288886-307601 GCA_016801175.1 Esox masquinongy
ACACACACACACACACACACACACACACACACACCTTTGTATATAGGCAATCCCCTCTTTAAGAACAGTATTAACATATATTTCTGGAGAATGCAAGTGTCTTTGCCTGATTACATACTAAATATGTCCTCCAGTGTAAAGTTCCTCTCAGATTATGTGTGAACTATGCTTCTTTTTAGCCATCCCAAGTATTAATATCTCTTGAATAAGTGGCTACACTTGGTTTAGTTTCTTTTTTATTGAATGCTCAAAAGCATTTTCCCCCCTTTTTTCCCAATTTGTACCAAGCTAATATAAACTGTTTTACAATGTTCATAATATGGATTAATTTGCAATTTTAATTGGTATTTTAAAACCCCTGTAGCTATTCCTGGCTCACACGGTAAGGATTTTAAAAACAATTTTGTTCGATAGTCTTACTTGTTTTTAATTCTGTTCCACTGTTCCAATTAGCAAAATAAAAAAAAGTTATTAGCTGCAAAAAGTTACTTTTTATATTGTTTGTTTTGTTATTTTGGATTTAACATTATTTTTTACCTTTTATCCTAACAAATGATTTCAATTCATGCGGATAGAGCATCTTGCTATAAAGTGGGCATACAAGCTAAAACTAGTTGGTAACATGCTTGGCTGATAGACATCTTAGTCGCAATGTCTGACTGAAAAGGGAGGGATGCCCAAGAAGGACGCTTGGCTGAAGTGCTTGGCATTATGATATGACACGCATTGTATTATAATTAGCTTGGCAGTATTTACTTCCATTACTCATAAAATGGATGCACTTACTGTTAGTCCCTCTGAAAAAGACCATCTCCTAAATGATGATTATGTCATATGTTATTGTCTTTTAGCTGTTCTGTTCCGGAACACTATAGATCTCTTTAGGTCCCGTTTTTGTTTCTAATCTTTAAAACAACATTGCTTTTAGTTCATTTGCCTGACTCATTTACTGTCCTTGAAACTCCAAATTGTGCCGTCAATAAATTCTTATTAAGAGATCATCGATCAATACACCACCATCTAAGAGGAACTTTCTGGTCATTCCTCTCCTTCTTTGTGTAGCTAACCTCACATCTCTGCTGCACAATCTCTTCCATTTGTTTATCTTTCATTTCATCTCTCACTCATTTTGACTCCCCTCCCTTTTCTCTTCATTTTATCGCTCTCCCCTTATTTTTCTCCAGAGTTAGACAGTTTCAATTTAGCCAATCCACACAAGTGTCAAGTGGCCTATAATGGCCCTGTGATTTCTCACCCAATCAGCTGAATCTGGGTGGAGAGTTTTTCCAGTAAGTGATTTCATGTTGTGCGCTTAAAAGTGTTGTTCCCCTCTCGCTGTCTGCCACTCCCCCCATCTCATGCCTCCTCCTCTTCCTCCTCCTCTCCATTTCATCCCTCCTCCTCCATCCCATACTCTGCTTTTGTTTTCCAAAACAACCTTGTTAAATCAAATAATGCTTTCATTCTGTTTCTCAGCGGGGGAACTTTCCAGAGCAAACTGTTTGTGCTTTTACATGTTTTGTTGTTTCCTTTCCCAGCAGAAAAACAAATACACAACAATGATCATTTATTTCCTACTGCATAAAAGGGAATTGAGTAAACCCCTTATATTAAGATGAAACCTAAATATTAACCCAGACCAATGCCTATTCCTAGTTCTGTTACCATAATCTTTGCGGTTATGAAAATCTACAGTACAGGTTTTGTCCTGATGAGGGCGCCAGAGACAGATCTCAATAACCACCAACAATGAGAACACAACTATACTTAAAAGGAAGTGTCTCATCATGGAGATATTACAGTATATATCCTGTTTCTCCATTTCCCCACTCTGCTCTCCTCTTCATCAAGCAATCCCTCATGTTGCCTCCTAACATCTGTCCACTTCGTTCCCTATCACGCTGCCCTCCCCGCTTGCAAAACTGCTTCCCTAGGAACGTCTCATTGTTTTCCTCTTTTGTTTTGCCCTCCCTCATCTCTCCATCCTAATGACTCACACACACACACACACACACACACACACACACACACACACACACACACACACACAAACACTCACAAAACATGCATACACATGCACAGGCATGCGCAGCTACACAAACACACACACACATACACACACAATGCAAACAGATGCATGCATGCATGAACACAGAGAAAGGTTTACATTCACCACTGGCCAGAAAGGTTTCAATTCTCCTTTATATAATTAATAAAGCTCTATTCAACCACAGACACAGGTCATCTGTATCACGTGGGTCCGATTCACCATGGATGTCCTGCACTGGATGGAAGTCTACCCATCAACCATCAAACCCAGTCACATATCCGGAAATGCAATGGAATTAGCCGTCCAAATACAGATAATGAAGAAACTGTATCTCTAGCTGTCAGAGAACATTAGAGTCATGCTCTACTCAACCTCCCCGGAGTTAACCACCCAAGCAAATGACTGTTTAATCGATGTCTTCAGCCATGGCTTCCCTCCATAACATCTAGTATATTAAGACAGGTTCGGGGAGGATTCCACAAAAGAGCTGCCCTTGTTAAATATGAATGTTCTACATGCCCAGCCTACAGCATTTCTTGAGACATGGCTCAAGATGTGTCAAGGCAGAAAAATGAAGACGTCCGGAATCCTCTGTCTTAGACGTCCAGAGACATCTGTCTTGGACGTCCAGAGTCATCTGTCTTGGACGTCCAGAGTCATCTGTCTTGGACGTCCAGAGTCATCTGTCTTAGACGTCCAGAGTCATCTGTCTTGGACGTCCAGAGTCATCTGTCTTAGACGTCCAGAGTCATCTGTCTTGGATGTCCAGAGTCATCTGTCTTGGACGTCCAGAGTCATCTGTCTTGGATGTCTTGATACATTTTATAAAGCATGATTGTTGTTTCATTAGTTAGTGATGAAAATCAATCACTCTAGAACTGAACATGTTGTTCTGTACATCAAGTCAAAGTAATCAAGATGCATATTTTGTACATTTCCACAGTATAAGGTCAAAATTACACAGGGAAAATGCAAAAATGATAATTCCCTTTCGTTATTTTCATTGACCTTTAGAGAACATGTATCCTTGCCAAAGATCAATTTTTGGGCATGTGTTACAGAATCAATGTCCCGTAAGCTCACTACATAGCTGGCTTGTAATTCATGGGGCTACGCTTGGGTGAGCGCTATTATGGATCTTTGGTGCGTCCCCATGTTACGCATGCATTGGATATTGCCCAATCACTATTCAGCAGCTGTCTTGAGCGCAGACTAGCTCTGTTCTGATCATGTTAGGCAAGCCTAAGGAAAGAAATCCTGACTGAAAATGTTATGTGAGCGTTTCTGGTTGCAAAGCTATGGGTTTAATCGTTTTTTATTTAAATGAAGATGTTAATAATATCAGTAGGAATTTGTAAAAACATTGTTTCACTTTAATAACTGAATTCTAAAGGTCTCGTCCTTGCATGGCAGACCCAATGCCCTCTCTCTCTCATTTGGAGCAGAACACCTGTTCATTGTCGTCACCCGTGTTCCTGATCACTGTACACATTTAAGTTCTGTCTTCCCTCATGTGTGTTGTCGGTCATTGTTTGGATTTTGTTCCTATGTACGTTGTTCTGTTTTCATGTTCCTGTTCTCAAGTTCTGTTACATGAGTTCTTTTATTATTGAAGTCCTCCATATCCTGCCTCCATCTGCAGCGTTACTCTAAATGCTATATAATAGGCATGCGTCTGTATAGTATAGGAGGCAGACTGCACTCACCTTCCAGCCAGGTAAGTATAAATGTATTAATCAGAACCATGACCGTGTGTCACGGTCAAGGAGGCAGACTGCACTCACCTTCCAGCCAGGTAAGTATAAATGTATTAATCAGAACCATGACCGTGTATCACGGTCGAGGAGGCAGACTGCACTCACCTTCCAGCCAGGTAAGTATAAATGTATTAATCAGAACCATGACCGTGTGTCACGGTCGAGGAGGCAGGACACAGGTGCAGAGTGGTAGCATGACATTCCTTTTTTATTTAGGCTTTCAAAACTACAAACACAAATGCGGGGCACAACCGTAACAAAGGCACAAACAGTATAAACAAACTCAACCAATATAGGGTCCCCAATTAGAAGCAACGATGTACAGCTGCCTCTAATTGGGGAAGCACTGGGCAGAGATGCCTAGAGGCATCTCTTCCGCCAGGTCCTGACTATGGCCCCCAGACCAGCGCAGAGATGGCTAGGGGCATCCTCATACCCAGGACCTGACACCGTGTCAGTTTTAAGCAGAAAGCCTTAATCTCCTTCAGCACATGATAAAACATCCAGTTATAAACCTCAGTGCAACAAGTGGTTGATACCTTTTAAGAAAGATTGTTACTAGTTAGCTTTTGTAAACCTTTATACCTTTTCATGAGGCTTAGCACATATGCTTAAAAGATGACATTGGCAAACGCAAACACATTGCCAACTACAAATCTAAGCTAACTATACTGATGAAGGGTAGACTACTTGATAAACATTTGAATTTGCTGTCAAAACTCAGAAAAGCCCAAAAACCATCTGCTGAATAGTCATTGGGTGGCAACATGGGGAGGCTCCAACAATCCATAGTAGCACTCAGTTACAATTAGTACCTTGTGTATAACAATGAACGGTTGGACTGCTATCATGCAGGGCAGTCACGAATGGAGGAAACAGAGTCCTCCATTTTTTTTCAAACTCTGTGAGTACAGTACAGATAATGACATCATGGAACTTAAAAAAAGATGAATGTGCTTTCTTAGTCACACTACCTCAAGAAATTTATATTTTTCAAGTACTTTGTTGATAGCGAGAAATAAATTAAATCCCCCTGTTGGTAAATAGAGTCCATAAAGATTATACACCTGCCTTCATAGACGAAGAAATTTGTTTTTGCCAAGCCTTAACGTGTTTTGATGTAATTAACTAAGTAACTTTCTGCAACTAAAGTTTGGCTAACAGATATATTTGTCTACACTACTACGTTTTGTTTTGTTTTACAATGTATATACATTAAGAAATTATAGAGTGGTGTACACAAAATATCCCCAAATTAGGTACACATAGATATCAGTGGGGATTAAAAGTTTTGTATACACAACGCCTACCGAAAAAAGCGGGTGTACTACCTATGCATAGCCCCAATTACACCAGGGGTTTTAACCACACATCCATAATGTTTCAATAATCACTGCATATTCCGGGTACTGGAAATGAATGAGCAGTAGCGGCTATTGGGGGAGACAAGCTGCAACAAGTCTCCTTTGTAAAGAACGTATATGAAAATAAATATATGTTCAGAAGATTCTGGATATTTATTGAAACAGATACTGTATCTGCTTGTGCCACAGAACTAGCTTCTTTCTTATGATTCCTGATGTATCTCCCTACAGACCACCTGGTCATACCTGCCCTTGTCCACCTGGTTGTGTAGCTGATTTGAACTCTGCCTAAAGCCTCTGGACACAGCTCACCTACATTTATTAACCTGTTTGGTCATCTGAACATGCAAAAATATAGATGTGGTCCAAAAACTTAATGTGCTCTTATAATCTTCACCAGCATAGCCAGAAGAAGACTGGCCACCAATCAGAGTCTGGATTCTCTCTAGGTTTCTTCCTAGATTCCAATTATTAGGAGTTATTCCTTGACACCAAGCATCTATTTCCTGTTGCTGCTCTTATGGGTTTCTAGACTATGTATCTGGGTAAGCACTTTGTGACAACTGCTGATGTAAAAGGGCTTAATAGATCTGATTGATTGTACATACCTTGCAAAGGTAAAAGAAGGAATTTTTGCCTGTTCGGGAGCTATGTAACCAACTGCATAGTGTCACAAGGCTGATATGATTAAAAAACATCAATATCTGTGCAGCTTGGTAAGTGGGTGGGCTCTTGACCATCAAGTCTGTACATTAAAAAATATTTTTATGCCCACAATCAGGAGGCTCAGGGAAATTTGTTACACTCAATATTACAAATAAACCATAAATGGCACTTGAAAGCCTTGCTGAATGTCATTACGAGACCTTCCCTTCTTCAATAAAACCGATCACTTCGGTTTTTCAATAAAACCGATCACTTCGGTTGCTTACCGAAGTGATCAGCATAGCCAACTTAAACATGCAGCAATTCAAAGGTTACATGTTTCCCCATTCAGTCATTCATCGTTAAAACTCCATCATTAGAAGCTTTTAGTTGTGCTTGATATACACATTTTACCTTGTCGTCTGAATGTCCCCCATGTCTTCTAAACATTCCCAAAAGATAAATGTTTGTTTCTGTCAGTTCATTAGGTTTCTCCCACAATACTTAACAAGTCTTCGTTGTTGGTTCATTAAGTACACACCTTTGCATTACTTCATCAGTTTCTTATCTCTACCTTTTAATTCGTTTTGGGGACACAACAGAAAGATTAAACAAGTGCCATCAAAGACTCCTGGATGAGAGTGTTGTCTTTCATCAGTCATCGACGACAGATCCTCTGCTCAATTATACAGCTTCAGTCAAGTTTGGTAGCATGAGAATCAGAGCTTCAATCGCCACCTTTCAAACGCGATCAGAAATGCAGAGTGTGTCTAGATTAACAACCTCCAAAGAGCAAGAAGCCACTGCAAGGGAAGGGCTGGGAACAAAATGGTGACTATATGAAGTGATTGAACAGTGGTCTAGGTGCTCTTGACAGATTGTGTTTAGCATACAAGGATGAGGGAAGTACAGGTGCTGGGGGTGCAGGAACACTCCTCTAACCAAACAGCTTACTTTGGAACATTTTAGCCTAAATCCACCACCGCTACCACACCAACTGTCAAGTATAGGAAGATTTGTTTTGAACATGCAGTAGACATATCTGTATGATTCAGGCTCAATATATACTCTATATATTCTGATTTTCAACCCTTCTGTTTATTTATTTTTTGACTGGAAATAATTTTAGTTGTTTAGTGTATTAATTAGCTAGATGGCTTTCTAAGCTAGGAATAGCTCGGCATAATGTTTTCTCAATTAGACTACTCATTTGCTGCCAGTTGTTGGCAATGTCCTTGACCTGTGTTTTCCTTCCCAAACATCTTTTACTTGACCAACGGTGAACACTGAAATATTATGCAAGACCAGAGACATTACATTTATGAATATATCTAAGAAGATGCACTCAACCTCAACGTATCAACAGCATTTCAGAGGCAATACATAAGTCAAAGAAACATTTACAGTGAGCCTAACACATTTTTAGTAGTAGCCTATACATTTATTTTATTTGGCTATATTATTGTTAGTATTATTTCAAGGCTAAATTGTACTGTTTAAAAAATATAGAAATTCATATACAGCAGTTATATGTTGATTTTTAGGGATGTAACAAAACAGACAGATGGTTGAATAACAAAAATTCAGGCAGCATAGTGCTCTTTGTTCACTTTTAGAAACACCATAACTGCATAATGACATTTGGAATAGTAGCGTATGTTTGTAAATTAATTTAGCCTAACAGGAGCTCTTATAGGCCTGCTTCACCATGCCCTAGAGCAACAAACCTATTTTGCAATAAAAATAAAATGGATTAAAATAGACAATATTACAGGCCTCCCAGGTGGCACAGCGGTCTGAGACAAGCTTTCACAGCATCAAGCTGACAACCACAAGCCAGTGAGTGAGAGGGAAGGCCATTTCAGTAGGGATTTCCTGGTCTCATCCCAGTCTAGTAACTCCCTTAGGTGGTTTTGGTTACCGCAAAGTCAACCGAGGTTTTCAGGTGAGTGAGTGTGCCCTCAAGCTTTGACCCACGTTGAAAGAGCTTTCCTGGTTGAAAGAGCAGTGTGGAAAAAAAGTGGAATGGTTTGGTGTGGTTACCTAAAATCAAGGCTTGGCTATCGGATAACACAACATTGAAAAGGACAAAAAAGGTGTAATATAAAAACATGTGTATGACAAAACATATCTTTCTTTCTACAATACCACAGACTGTCAATGTCCTTTTTCTTGGTCAACATCTCTCTGCAAAGTATTCAAAACTAGTGGTGTAGGCTGAACAGGCCTGACAAAAACAACAACAACTGACTAAGGAAAACATAATTCGGGACAGATGGCCACCACTCCAAAAAATGTTCAACTCGCTCCACAGAGCCAAAACAAAGCACGCTCTGCTCCTCGCTAGCTCCCCTCCATTCACATGCTCTGGTTGTTTCGATTGTGTAGCTTGCTCTGTTATCGTGGTTTTAGAGTGCATTATGGTTTTATTCTTATGTCTCAAACATTTTTCCCATACCTCCTGTCAAAAAAAGTCTACACTCTCTGGATTAAAATGTGCTATACATCAAAGCATATCCCTAGTCTCCTTTCTACGATCACTTTAAAAGGACTAGACTCCATCAGGTGGTGCTCTTCTCTGATATGCCAGCTCTCGCTCCTCTTTTTAAAACTAAAAAGAAATTATTAGCAAAGTAAGTATTTATAAGAATGATTTTTTCTTACTTTGCTTTAGGCAGCACATGACTCTGAAGATATTTAATCCAAAATTGGTGTACCTGCTTCCTTCAGTGTTTGTGTATGTGTGTATATATAGAATATACATATAATTTACAAGTATGTGTGTGTGTGGGGGAGTGTCTATGCCTGCTTATGTGAAAAGCACTAAACACCGATTGCTCTGCCAATCAAAACAAATAATTTTCTAATGACTTTTGTACATTATTTATATTCAGCATCTGTTGTTGTGCCAAACGTCGTGATTTATGACAATATCTCACTAAGCATGCCCAAAAGGCAATGATTACAAAATAATTTCTCAAAAAATAATAGCAATTTCGAATCAGGTATATCATATTATTTGTCTCCATCAATACCCGTAAAACGGTTCCTACGAAGTGCTAATTACTTCACCACAATGACAAGGCTAACTAACACTCTATAGAAACATAAACATTTTAATTACATAACTGGGCTCTTGGCAATAGAAGCAATGACTACAGAATGACAACAGGTATTTAACTGACAAAATACCACCTTCCAAAAGTTGATCACTGGCCAATTTCCCCTTGACATCACAACTGTCCAAAGTTGCTGCCACCTGGATAAAGGAAGTCCTAACAATTAACATGGACCCCAGGCAGTGGGGAAGGCACACAAGAAAGATCCTCAAATCACACCCTAACCAATCAGACATCCCATTGACCATAACCACCCTCATCGCCACTGACTTCTCCAGGGCCTTTGACAAAATTGACCACTCTATCGCAAATGAACGCCGAAATCAACCGGGTGTCAGACCATCCTGACGAGCATGCCTGGGCAGTTTTGTGAACAGCCACAATCGACAGGTAGGCAACGAACACAGCCTCTCCGATTGGCATGGGCTAACGGGGGGGTGGGTCTGAATGCTCGTATACCTTGTTGTCATTGACGGTTAAATGGACATATCGATGGCATGTGGAAATATTTCAATCCGAATCTGGGCAACACATGAACAAAGGGACCAGCAGACCACAGCTGGCAGTGATCCCATTAACTCATGGCTTTCTGCTAGCCATTGAACCCTGATGAGTGCAATGACTTTCATTAGAAACCCTCCTCCCCCTTGTCGTGAGCTCAGTGTATGACAGGGCAGAGCTTTTAGGGTTGATGTTACAGAAGGACTTTCAATGGGATGAGAAGTTTAATACTATGGTAAATTGGAAGAGCAATAGAACAACTGTTTTTACTCGTCCCCCCCCCCGTCCACCTTCCCCCCCCGGTGTACATTTACACAGGTTAAATAAGCCCCACCCTGGAGTATGGTGGTCCTGCTCCAGTGTATTCAGAAGAGCGCATGCCACACCATCCTGAGATATTCCAGTTACACTCCATGAAAGACAGACACGGCTCTACACAGACTTCACTGTGGGCCTCCTCAACTCTCCATTTAGACTGGCTACTCCATGAAAGACAGACACGGCTCTACACAGACTTCACTGTGGGCCTCCTCAACTCTCCATTCAGACTGGCTACTCCATGATGGACTCACTGGGACTGGTAGAAACAAACTGAGTCTATAACATAGTCTTCAACAATCACACATTTCCGCTCATTGATTAATGAATGGCTTATTGACTACACAACATTACTGCTTATGTGATTTTTCTCTTTGTTTTTGTTAATTAAATTAGTTTACTCTCATAGTCGGTATGCTTTGTGGATTTCAGTTAAGACTGAAAAAAAAAAACAAAGAAAAGTTGAAACTGTAAAAAAACATGTCTTTAAATAAATAAATAAAGCTGCAGTCTAATTTCTCCTGTATTCCTACTTTCAAGAACAGAGGTCAATAAGAGGCATTGATCAATTCTCAACTTATTGGAGACTAATTCAAGCTTTCTCACATTGTTTCAAATGGCCACAGGCGTTCCAACATGAGTCTCAATCACATTTTCTCCTCACCACTAATTCAAAGCTCCAACTATGCCTCAAAATGATACATGTGTGCTAGCACTTGTGTATGTGTGAGAGAGAGATAAACAGACACGGTATGAACTGTATCAATCAAACACTACCGTACAAATGTTTGGGATCACTTACAGTAGAAATGTCCTTGTTTTCAAAAGAAAAGCAAATTTTTTGTCCATTAAAATAACATCAAATTCATCAGAAATACAGTGTACTGTAGACATTGTTAATGTTGAAAATGACTGTTATAGCTGGAAATGGCTGCATATTACGAATATGCAGATGTACAGAGGCCCATTATCAGCAACCACCAGTCCTGTGTTCCCATGGCACGTTGTGTTCGCTAATCCAAGTTCATCATTTTAAAAGGCTAATTGATCATTACAAAAACCTTTGCAATTACGTTGTGCTGATTAAAGAAGCAATAAAACTGGTCTTTTTTAGACTAGTTGAGTATCTGGAGCCTCAGCAATTGTGGATTTACTGAAAGTCATCTGAAAGTCATTAGTTTATTCTTGTTCTGAGAAATGAAGGCTGTTCCATGCGAGAAAGTGCGAAGAACCTGAAGGTCTCGTACAATGCTGTGTACAACTCCCTTCACAGAACAGCGTAAACTGGTTTGACCAGAATAGAAAGAGGAGTGGGAGGCCCCAGTGCAAAACTAAGCAAGAGGACTGATACATTAGAGTGTCTAGTCTAAGAAACAGAAGCCTCACAGGTTCTCAACTGGCAGCTTAAAATAACAGTACCCACAAAACACCAGTCTCATTAAATAGCAAAACACTAGTCTCAACGACAACAGTGAAGAGGCGACTCCGAGATGCTGGCCTTCTAGGTAGAGTTTCAAAGAAGAAGCCATATCTCAGACTGGGCAATAAAAAGAAAAAATTATGGGCAAAAGAACACAGACACTAGACAGAGGAAGATTGGAAAATAGTGCTGTGGACAGACAAAAAGTTTGAGGTGTTCAGATCACAAAAAAGAAGATTCATGAGACACAGACCAAATGAAAAGATGCTGGAGGAGTGCTTGACGCCATCTGTCAAGCATGGAGGAGGGAATGTGATGGTCTGGTGGTGCTTTGGCGGTGGTAAAGTTGAAGATTTGTACAGGGAAGAAGGAAGGCTACCACACCATTTTGCAGCACAAAGCCATATCCTGTGGACAGTGTTTCATTGGAGCCAATTTCCTCATACAACAGGACAATGACCCAAAACAAAGCTCCAAACTATGCAAGAAATATTTAGGGAAGAAGCAGTCAGCTGGTATTCTGTTTATAATGGAGTGGCCAGCACAGTTACCGGATTTCAACCCTATTGAGCTGTTGTGGGAGCAGCTTGACCGTATGGTGTGTAAGAAGTGCCCATCAAGCCAATCCAACTAGTGGGAGGTACTTCAGGAAGAATGGGGTGAAATCACTTCAGATTACCTCAACAAATTGACAACTAGAATGCCAAAGGTCTGCAAGGCTATAATTGCTGCAAATGGAGGATTCTTTGACAAAAGCAAAGTTTGAAGGACACAATTATTATTTCAATAAAAAATCCTTATCTCTAACCTTGCCAATGAATATATTTCCAAATCATTTTACTATATTTCCCATTGAAACTCATTTCATGTATGTTTTCATGGAAAACAAAGAGATTTATAAGTAACTCCGGACTTTTGAACGGGAGTGTACATTCACACACATGCATGCCCAGTGGCGCACACACAGTTAGTCCTGCAGTGTAACCCAGTACGACTTGGCCCAGATGGTTGGGAGTGTGTGAAATGGGCGATGCCATCCTACGTTCCCCAGAACTATAATTGAGACGCTCCGATATTACATCGACACAAATGACTGCTTCACAGACGTTTCCATATCAGACCCATATATTAATACTCCTGTATATATAAAAGAACAGAGGGAGAGAATGGAAAATCACCAACCACTGGAAGAGGAAATAAATTATGCCCAGTGTAGGCTGGATTTTATTTTGACAGTTTTATTCACCCCAGAAGGAGTTTGGCAGAAAATTTAAACACAATAAAACACTTCATTAATTTCCTTGTCACCTCTTAAAATCAGGGCGAAAATACTTTTCGGGAATAGGTGGCTTAAGTATATGTGGCATACACAAAAGCGCACTCTGTCATCACTCCTATTCTTATAACATCAATGCTGCACCTACACTTAATAGCGTTTACTGCTCTTCTTTCCGTTAGTCTAGACATTGAAATCATCATGAACCCAAGGTCTGCATCACAATAACTGGTTCATATAGCAACCGACATGATATTCAATAGCACTTTCAAAGCAGGCTGTTCTGCTTCCTCCTACCCTGGGAATATATGCATGGTCTTCTGTCTCTGTCTGCTGGTTATGCGGAGAGGAACCAGCTGCGATGGCTGAGCCGGCCCGGTCCAGGGTCCTGACCAGTGTCCACTGGAGGTGCTGAACAGACAGCTGAGGCCGCTGTCCTCTGTCCAGACTAGCACGCGGTTTACCTCGACTACAGCCACGCACACAGTTGGTGGGAGGTCTTGATACAACCATGAACAACTCGACAGTCGAGCGTTACCGCAACACCGTGCAACGTTACTCTACGCTGTTGTGGCAACAATTCGCAATGTGTGTGTGTGTGTGTTTGTGTGTGTGTGTGTGTGTGTATGTGTGTGCGTGCTTTCGTCCGCGTCTCTGGGAGTGTGTAAACGTTCGGCCCACTTTTAATTTACAGTTCCAGTTAAAATAACAACAACAAACCTTGACGACAGCAATAAACGCCATAGCAACAGGGAACCTAATTAAATAATGTGCCTTCTGACCTGAGGAGATGCGGGTCTGCAAGGCTGAGAGGACGGAGGGAGGGATGGACAGAGGTAGACGAGGGGGTGAGATGGAGGGAGAGGAAGACGGAGGTCTGGGGGTCCTCAGCGGCTCTAATTGGCAGAGCTGTGTGTGGAGTGTAATTTCACTTCTCCCAGGGTCATTATGACAACAGCCAGGATTAATAGAGCTGAGATGGAGGGATAAAAAGGAGGAGGAGAAAGGGCCCAGGGCTGAGGGATGGATGTCGCTTTCTTTATTGGCGCAGAGAGGGAGAGAGAGAAAGAGAGAGGGAGAGACCATGGCCTGAGTCTCTAGAATGGAGCTTGCAGCTCGTGACAAAAGGAGGTGTGCCTCGTCCCCTTACTGCAGCTGAAGCTGCTGCTAATCTGACAACCACGTCTGTAAATCACATCGCCACGGACATTTCTTTTACACTGAAAGTGAAGAAAAATGCACTTTCCTCTCCCAGATTTTATCCTTAATTTTGTCATTCAGATGTGGTACAAAGCGGCAAGTCTTATATTATATAATATATTTAGCACAGTAACCTTAATGCTAAAGGGTTTACCACGCAGAGGGAAAGGGAACATCATCAATATAATCCTCTTAAAGCATACAATATCACTTACCAGGCACAGATCCTAACAGAATCATTCTCCATATAAACACGCTGTCTATCAGAGATGCTTGGGGAAGGATTTTGATGTGACAGCATAAGTGCCGTCGTAAGGTCAAATCAACACAGATTCACGGCGGTAAAACCATGTCACGGACAAAAAGGAATTAATCAAAAGCTTTCGCTCAACTTCAGGGGGTAGGCAACAGACGTGGTTCCAAAGGCCATTGTGCTTGGATGTCAGCATTGGCTGAGAAAAAACGGATGAAAAGCAAAGAAACACAATTTACAGTAAACTATTAATGTCATATGCTATTCCAGGTTCTCAGAGGGGTGTCTTTCATAGATAGAGCCCTCTAGGTGAATGACAGGCTGTCTAGAAGGGGGTCTGTTCCAGGTAGAGTAGAGGGAGCCGGTGTGGGCTAGGCAGGGGTTCATGTACAATGGGATCAACACAGCGGTGCGGGAGGTGGGGGGTCTGTGTCACAAGCAGAGGGGAGAGGATTACAAAGACAAGGTGTAAGCCAATCATCTCTCTGCGCCACGCGCTCACACCCTCAACACGCGTACGTGAGCGTACACACACAAACACAGACCCCCATTTGGGGCTGATCTATATTTTCCACAGAACAAGCGGCGTCCCCTAGGTTGTTCCACTTAATCATCATCATCGGAGACTCTTAAAGGCCAGAGATGAAAGGTGTTTGCCGTGACACGTCAACAGTCCTTTTTCTCTCTCTCTCTCTCGCCATCTGCTTCTCTCTTCCTCAATCTCACCTATTCTCCCTTGGTTCGTCTCTGTGGTGCTCATTGAGTTTTTATTAATCTGGTACCTTACATCTCTGATCAACACACTGATTTAGTCCACAGATGGACTCAAAGTGTTTCATTTGCATTTCAAAAACCACCTTTCAATTAGCATTTTTACAATTGTTGTACAGTCACAGCTTCACTAACGTGTCAAGTGGAGATTAAGTCATTTCTAAATTCTAGACATTCTGATTTGACACCAACTACCGCTCCACTTCGCAATAGCCCTGATTTGAAGTCTGTCAAACCTCAGTGGTTCACATCCATCTTCGTCCAACCCAGAGGTTGGTGTGTGCATGTCAACCTTAATCATATTCTCTCAGTACACATGGTAATCAGTCCACCAGAGAATCCTCTAATTTAATCAAGATATACTGACCTATGGGTTCTGCCAGCTAACAATCTGTTCTTCTTAGCAAATTAAAAAAAAATCCTTGTTCACCAGAACTACTTTCATTCCTTAAGTAAATTTACACATGCTCAGAATGTTACCTGGTGGAAAGACGTTTTTAAATCTATCTGAGCACTTCTATTAAAATTACATATTTGGAAACCTATTTGCTTGGGATATAACTAAGCATCGTTCCAGGAATCCTAAACTGGAAGGACTCATCTGCGAGACAGTTCTTCCTCTCTCCTCTCTTTCACCTCTTTCTCATGCCCCCTTCTCCTTCCCCCTCCCCGAGGCAGGCAAGCAAGCTCGAGTCAAGCTGCACTGAGCAGCGTGCATGCCAACTCACCCGGAGGGGTGACAAGGAACATATTGCAATCCCCGCCTCACACTTCCAGGATTAAACATTAACTCCCAGGCTCTGAAACTTTAATATGTGTGCGTGCATCAGCTGTGAATGTGGGTATCTATCAACCAGGGCGAGTGAGGCTGGAGGGGGGCTCGGGGGTTTGTTATGGCGGAAGATGAACAGGTAAGGTCAGGTACGGCGTCTCACCTGAGGGAGTATTGATGGTGGAGATGCCTGATATGCTCTGAATGAGCAAGGTCGTGGTGTTACAGAGAGAGAAGAAACATATTGATTTGTTTCCTTGAACTGAAATTGAACTGAAATGTTGAGTGACACGTGGTGTATGAATAGTAATAATGGAACGTAAAATTTAACAGCTTTAAAAAATAAAACAGAACTTCCAAAAGTAGTCAGAAAGAGAGAAACTTTCCGACAAGCACCAGTGAAACTGGTGAAACATTCCTTGGGTCGTGATTACATGCCTTCCAACTGAGCATGACAATTCCGCATGCGCGGGTGTGAAGCGATGTGAGTGTGTTCATGTCTGTATCCAGAACAAATAAAACAATGAGATGACAATTCCTGTCAGCGCGTCCCCTGAAAACATTTTGCCGTTTGTGTGTGCGTGTATGTTTGTGCGTGTGTGAGAATTCGCATGCAGTAGCAGGAAAGAGAAGAGAAAATGAGTGTGCGTGTCTGTATCCACAACAAATATGCAATTACCTGCTGGCACATCAATGATGTGTGTCACCTACAAAGAGAGAAGTTGGTTTCCCAGCTCAGCAGGAGGCGCCAGCCTCTAACTCCAGAACCTGCACTCAACTGGGTCCATCTAAATGTGCTCCTAGTGCATTTCCATGTAGAAAGCATAGGACACGCACGTGAACACACACACACACACACACACACACACACACGTGTACACACCAACAATTCTGCCTTAACTAAATAATGAGAAGATGTGAAGGTGTGCTCTCAGGGTCAATTGCCATTTAAGCTCAACTTGTCTCATACCAAACAGCCGATGCAGTGTGGGCGGACAGAGACTCCCCACCAGCTCCTCCATGTTGTAATGTGGCGTCCACTCCAGACCGCCCTGCCAGTGGAAAGACTGGAGCTGTCAGGCTCCTTTGCGCCTGCAGCCTTGAAGCTGTATAATTTCGCCTGCCTCCTTAATCTTTATTGCATGCTTTGCCTCTCACCTGCCGCCCTCTCTGCCTCCAATCCTATCCACCACCGTTACGCTGAACTGCTGTATTTTATTTCCTTTTTTCCTCCCCGATACCTTCACTGCATAAATGCATACATTGCGGGAGGCTCTATGTCTCTCCCTCTATTTCTCCGTTCCTCTGCGCATAACTCTCTCGCTTTCCCCCTTTCCTTTCTGTCTCTCGGTCTCTCACACTCACACAACTTCCCAGGTAGTGTGTGACTTATCTATTTTGCATAGTGTGCGTTTGTGTGCCTACCCCAGGGAGAATAAGGGACGATCTCAAGAGATGCACACACCCAATGTATCACAGACTTCAAAGATGTCTCCACGTACATTCGAACGATGATACCAAAAAGTTTTTTAAAAAGTGTAGATTATTCTTAAATTGTGTTTTTACTACGTTCTCCCAACTTATGTCAATATACTCTGCATTTTTGGGTAAAGGCAGTTCACAATCTAATCAAGAAATACTCTTTATTTCCAGGATTAGCAATAACACATCCAAACCCTAACTTTTGGCACATTATGAAATGAAAAATAAAACAAAGGTGATCCGAACTGTTGAGCAGTTGATATCCTACATTAAGCAAGAATGGGAAAACATGTCACTTTCAAAACTACAACAATTGGTCTCCTCAGTTCCCAAATACTTACAGAGTATTGTTAAAAAAAGAGGAGATGCCACCCAGTAATAAACATGCCCCGTCCCAACTTTTTTGAAATGTGTTCCTGGCATTAAATTCAAAATGGGTATATATTTTTCCAAAAACAATAACATTTCTCTTGTTCAACATTTGATAAGTTGTCTTTGTACAATTTTCAGTTAAAAATAGGATTAAATGATTTGGGCATCATTGCATTCTGTTTTTATCTGCATTTTACATAGTGTCCCAATTTTTTTGGAAGTGGGGTTATATACAGGTGCTGGTCATAAAATTAGAATATCATTAAAAAGTTGATTTATTTCAGTAATTCCATTCAAAAAGTGAAACTTGTATAATGTATACATTCATTCCACACAGACTGATATATTTCAAGTGTTTATTTCTTTTAATTTTGCTGATTAAAACTGACAACTAATGAAAACCCCAAATTTAGTATCTTAGAAAATTAGAATATTACTTAAGACCAATACAAAAAAAGGATTTTTAGAAATGTTGGCCAACTGAAAAGTATGAACATGAAAAGTATGAGCATGTACAGCACTCAATACTTGGGGCTCCTTTTGCCTGAAGTACTGCAGCAATGCGGCGTGGCATGGAGTCGATCAGTCTGTGGCACTGATCAGGTGTTATGAGAGCCCATGTTGCTCTGATAGTGGCCTTCAGCTCTTCTGCATTGTTGGGTCTGGCGTATCGCATCTTCCTCTTCACAATACCCCATAGATTTTCTATAGGGTTAAGGTCAGGCGAGTTTGCTGGCCAATTAAGAACCGGGATACCATGGTCCTTAAACCAGGTACTGGTAGCTTTGGCACTGTGTGCAGGTGCCACGTCCTGTTGGAAAATGAAATCTGCATTTCCATAAAGTTGGTCAGCAGCAGGAAGCATGAAGTGCTCTAAAACTTCCTGGTAGACGGCTGCGTTGACCTTGGACCCCAGAAAACACAGTGGACCAACACCAGCAGATGGCATGGCACCCCAAACCATCACTGACTGTGGAAACGTTACACTGGACTTCAAGCAAGGTGGATTCTGTGCCTCTCCTCTCTTCCTCCAGACTCTGGGACCTTGATTTCCAAAGGAAATGCAAAATTTACTTTCATCACAGAACATAACTTTGGACCACTCAGCAGCAGTCCATTCCTTTTTGTCTTTAGCCCAGGCGGGACGCTTCTGACACTGTGTCTTGTTCAAGAGTGGCTTGACACAAGGAATCCAACAGCTGAAACCCATGTCTTACATACGTCTGTGCGTGGTGGTTCTTGAAGCACTGACTCCAGCTGCAGTCCACTCTTTGTGAATCTCCCCCACATTTTTGAATGGGTTTTGTTTCACAATCCTCTCCAGGGTGCGGTTATCCCTATTGCTTGTACACTTTTTTCTACCACATCTTTTCCTTCCCTTCGCCTCTCTATTAATGTGCTTGGACACAGAGCTC
>JACXGI010000009.1:0-19216 GCA_016801175.1 Esox masquinongy
AATTTTCTGAGATACTGAATTTGGGATTTTCATTAGTTGTCAGTTTTAATCATCACAATTAAATGAAATAAACATTTGAAATATATCAGTCTGTGTGTAATGAATGAATATAATATCCAAGTTTCACTTTTTGAATGGAATTGCTGAAATAAATCAACTTTTTGATGATATTCTAATTATATGACCAGCACCTGTATGTATCCAATATACGCCTGAGGTTAATACACAAAAGTGTTAGTTCATGTGTGGATGTTATCAAAAATAATTTACTTTCAAATTCTGAATTTCTTGGCTCACTGTAGCATGATAGTGATTCGACTTACAGATTATGCAAATAAACCACACATTACATCCAATCTGAAATGGGAGGTTTGACATTTTTTTTGTTATTTGCAAACACCCCAGACTGCATTTTGAAAACACAGATGTTCTCAGATGAGTGCAGTTCTGGACATCATGTCTACAGCTCATCCAGCCGCAACATTACACCTCCCCAGTGGATATCCATGCTACCAATCACAGCCCCAAACACAAAACCCAGCCAGTTCATGTGATTTACCAATCTGCCTATTGCACAATTAGGCGCCTGTTGCATAATAGGCTCTGCTGTGCTTATAACACTCCATGACTTTCTATGCTATTAAACCTTGTGATGCACTCAATCCAATTGACTAGCTACAACAATACCCTACTCCACCACCCAAGAGTTGTTGAAATAGTGGAGGTGGTGGAAAACATCAGCAGCTAACGGCTAGCTGTGAGGTCAAATCATAATCTGGATGGCATTATGCTGATTGTCATTGTACATAATCTTTGCATATTAAGAATATCGTGTTAAAACACGTTAATCCAGCAATTTGAGAACACTTGCTAGATAAAAATGTTACTTATAACAACTGATTATAGACAAACATGTAATATTTTTTCAAATATTTTCTTTAGTCTTATTCTCTCGTGAACTCACATTGTACTTTGATTCTTTAAAACAGCTTGCTTAATGCTTACTGCAGGGCTGCCCAACCCTGTTCCTGGAGACCTACTGTCCTGTAGGTTTTCTCTTCAACCCCATTTGTGACTAACCTGATTAAGCCTTTCCTCCAGCAAATTTTTCGAATCAGGTGTGCTAAATTAGAGTTTCAGAGAAAACCTACAGGACAGTAGATCTCCAGGAACAGAATTGGGCAGCCCTGGCTTACTGTATAAAAGCTTGCATAAATTACAAATTAATGATTTTACAAGTATTTCATGAACTATAAGCTATAAATATCACTTTAAAATCAGAGTAATGTATTGATCTTTCATACCTTAAATTGGGCCATGAAATCACAAAATTTGTATTCAGATAGAAATTATCACTGAAGCTGAACTTGACTGATAGTCATCTCTTGCAGATACGGAGAGAGTTCTCTTCTAGTCATCTCTTGCAGATACTCTTCTCTGAGTTCTATTGCAGAAAAGCTATTTATAGATGGAAAAGACACAGAAGATTTGAATTATGCCTGCTTCTGCTAGAATTCTGGGAAATTAATACAAACAAGCCGTAAAATGCAACAACTCAAAGAAATATGGAGACAAAAAAACATATCAAAGCACTCATCTTTGTCGAAATGATCCCAGTAAGGCATAGGCCCAGCATGGGGCTAAATCTTGACAGCTAACCCCCCCTCCTCCACTGTAAACCCCTGTTCTCAGCACGTCTTGCTAAGCGTCGCATTAGAAGAACCGTGTGGATAATGACTGGAAAAATGCAGTGAAAATCTCAATTAAGAGATGTGTGACTTTGCCCATAGATGGGGGCAGGGCTGTTAGGAGAGTAGGCGTGCGTAGCCTCTCCTCTCATTGCCCTCAGAAATCGTAACGTTGCCTGTCTGGGTGAAGGCTTTGGAAGCAGTTGAAGGGCCAGGGTAGGGGACACTAACTGGCAACGATGAACATCAACATAACGACAAACACTTCTTTGGGTTAGGCTGATGTGTTCCCCAATCAATAGTTCGTCGGAGGACGGGAAACTATGCTGAAAGAAAAAGTAATCGTAAAACATTCATTATTTATTTCAGAATAAATCAACTACCCCCCTTATCAAAGCCTGTTGTGTCAGTTTGGTAACTGTCACACTCAGCTTCCCTGGAAAACATTCTGTGAATTGTAGACTGCAAATAGTCAGACCTCTGCCTTTAAAACAGAAGTAGAATTAGTGCCTGGCAGTGCCCAGTGTTTGCAGAAAAAACCCAGAGGTCCTGCGGACAATTGGCCGGCACAGTCCAGGTTTGTGGGATTAGCAATTGGTTATGGCTGCTTTGTCTCATCACGCTGTAGTGACTCCTTGAGGAGGCTTGGATGCCCGGAGCTCCATCAATGTAGAAAAATACGGACATTCAGCAACCATGACCATATTATTATAAAGATTACGGTGTAGACTTCCTGTTTGAGCAAGTAGCGGGAAAAGAACCAGAACAGGATTGGATGTGGTTTGGAGGACGTGTCTCTAAAATACAAAATACAACCACCTAAAATACAAAAATAACAACAACTGATCAATTCACCATAATACCACATAATTTAATGGCAAAAAAGGGCTGCAATAAGAGTGTCATTACAAAAGTGGTATTTCTTACCAAGCTCTACAGCTCCTATCTAAAATGGATCCTGTGAAAATGAAGCAACAGTACTTGAGGAATGAGTGAGCAGCAGTCATTTGGACTCTAAATGTTGGCTGGTTTGCAGGTCATAACACATCACAAGAGGTTTCAAACTTAGTCCGCGGACCACCGTGGGTCCAGTGTCAGAAGAGCCAGCAGAGGAGGAGCCCTGTGGCTAGTTTATGCCCTGAAGCTAGTTTATGCCCTGAGGCTAGTTTATGCCCTGTGGCTAGTTTATGCCCTGAGGCTAGTTGATGCCCTGTGGCTAGCTGATGGCCTGAGGCTAGTTGACATTTTAGAATGTAATCGAAAGTTGAAACATTATGCATGATTTCATTGGGAAGGCTCATGAAAGGCATTTTTAAAGCAAAGCATGAGGAAAAGAACTGGATAACCTAGTACATAAAAAAGGGAACAGTTTTGGCTCACATGCATCACTTTCAGACTTAATGGCTGAAATTCTACAACAAGCACATCTTTATGTTACAGTACAGTAAACCTTTATGTGAACCATAGTACATAAAAGGACAACATTACTGACAGATGTAGGATGCTATAGGGGTAAGAGTGAAGCCTATCAGCTGGCTACTGGCTGCTCCTGAGCCCAGGCAGGATAAGGGAGTAGAGAGATTGTACCCCATGCTTATTCACCCCAGGCCTGGTGACAAAAGACATGGTCTGGCCGCACATTCCAGGCTGCTTCTGCTCCAGCACACAAGCTCAATCCTGGGGATTTCCCCTTTCATAAGGAGAACACAGTTACAATATTACCTCCTTTACTTCCTGGGAGAGATGGATGGGATAACTAGCTGGATAGAAGGAGAGCTGTCACTCACTCTGGGATACACTCCTTGGTTCAAAGCTAAACAGGAAGTAAGAATCCTCGGGGTTGAATGGCTATAGGAGGGATGAGAAACTGTAAGATTACATTTCATACTAGCAGGTTGAACTTGTAATTGACCCATTTTAAAGTATCAGGGAATGCGATCTGATAAATAGGCCTACCAGCCTACTAAAATTGCCATGGCTGTATAGAAGTAGCATGTGTAGCATCATCACTAATATAAATGTGTTATTTCTTTGAGCATTATTTTTATCTATAAATGCAAAAAGAAATGTTGTAGTACACAAACATATTATGTGAGTGTGTGTTCTGAAGGGAGGAAATATGTGAGACGAGGGTCTAAAAATGTTTAGTGTATAGTATACAGAGGCATTGTCTAATAATGCAATTGTTTTTGGTAAAAGACCACTCATTAAAAACAGGGTATGGATGTTGAGTGACCAGTAAGTCCATGTCCCCAATGATAAGTCCCCAAATCAGAACAACAATAACAGCTATGGTGAGGACATAACAGAGAGGCATCCCAAGATAACGTCTGAAAAATCTTCTGATTAAAATTAGGATAGATATTCAGGACATTTCCTTGGCAACTCAAGCAAGAGGAGATTGCTATAATGGCTATTTATTTTCTTTAACTCTGGCTCAGTAATAACTATTTGCTTAGTCTTTTGGAAGGAAGTGAGAAGGCAGAGAGACCAGTGCCCAAATAAGGGGGAGAGACTAATAAAGACACTTCTCTGGGAGAAAAAAAACGTGAGTCAACATCGTCATCGTTTGGTATTTATCTAGTTTTCTAGACTATCCTTAATTGCGCACAGTATCGAAATGCAGACACATATTTTTCTGTTTGTTTGTGCGGACGTCCAGACATTTCTTGCCGGACCGACACCCTTCAATCTCGAGTGGCTCTAAGCAGCTCCGCAAGAGCCAGAAACGATGCTCTAATTACTGGGAGCCCAGCGCATCTCTACCAATGGAGGCCTGTGAGCGGCTTTGTTTACCAGGCTCATCCTATGTTTGGGTGTCACTGTCCTGGGGAGGATTGTCAAGAATGTTTTCAATTCAAATGTAGGGCAAAATAAGATTTGAATTAAATAAAATATGTTCAATAATATAGAAATAAAGCCATATCATGTTTATAAAAAAATAGTTTGCCAAATAATTTTCTTCTTTTTTTATTGTGGGTTTTGCACCACATTTAACCGCACTGCACAAATGGATGCATACAGTTGGCCAACGAATCAACAGTTTGGGGACACTTTTTTCTATTCAAGTGAATCGGTAAGTGTATCCAAACTTTTGACTGCTACTGTGGGTACCAGCGGTCCGCTGCAAAGTTCTAAGTAATTTTTGTCTCAAGCTATTTTGATGTAATTATGTTTAACTCATTTCTGCATAGAAATCTAATTTTCCTTTGAGGTATAAATTCGATTGCACATTGAGTGGGACCATGACTCGTCCAGAATCCAATTCACCTTCCTTCTACTGGCCCTCTCTCTTTTCTCTAAAACACATGAGAGGAAGAGTAGTCACTGCAGCTGCTATTCACATGAACGAGATAATTGTTAAAGAAAAGTCATTGCGTGGCATTATGTTGTCCGCAGGATCATTGTTCATTTCCCCATCGCCATTGAGGACCCGAGTGTTTCTATTGAGTTTAACTATTCAGGATCTGTTGCCTAGTTACTAATAAAGGGGCAAATCACCCACTGTATTGGCCAAGATGGGCCGCAAGCCGGCCCTGTGCAACAATGCAACTTTTGTAAAAAGGCGTTGATACAAGTTAATGACGCTTGTTCAACAAAACAGTAATGGACTTCTTCACGGTATAATATGGATTGTGAATAAGAGGGGCTGCCTCAGCACTGCACTTTAACAAGTTTGTGTTTTTGTTCTTGATAAACTCAAAGCCCTATGTTCACTACACAGACAGAAAGAAACACACACACACACACACACACACAAACAAATACGTGGTTTATCTTCCCACTGAGAGGAAACTATCAACGGATAGGCCTAATCTGTGAGGACTAAACGCAATGTGCATTATTTCCTGAAGTGTAATTAATACTCATTTGATCTTCATTATAATGAATGGATACATGATTAATTGTCACATCAACATGACTTGAATGGGTCTGAATAGAATAACTGCTGAATTATGATATAGTTTGCACACAACATGGGAAAGGGAATTCAATGCAGTGGGGCCCTCTGAGCTTTATGGATTTCTGACATTCTTTTCAAACTCGGACATTTTTAAGGGGCAATTTGGTAACGGTCCCATTTGTTGCACCGCTTTTTAACTGAAGCAGACAAAGCTGTAGTCCTGTCACCCCGAGCAGAATAAAAAGAATCAAAGGATTTTTCCCTTAAATGGACTCATTTTCTCCTTGAATTATGAAAGTAATGGCTAGGTAACAGTCTGTGCTCTGTACCCGGCAGCTTAATGCCTGCTAAACCCTTCCACGTGGCTCCACTAGTCGTGGCAATTAGAGCTCATTATAGCCTCATAAAGGATGTCATTTGTGGGATTACTTAATAGACAATGAAATTTTATCGTGCAGAATTATGGAAAAATAATATTAGAGCTAGGATGGTGTGATGAGGGCGCGCGCCACACATCATTCCGCCTGATTTGTGCTCTCTCTCTATCCTTCTCTCTCCCTCCCTCCCTCCCTCCCGCTCTCTCGAAATGGTTCTCCGTACCATAACAACCCAGTGCGCTTCTCTTGTCATACGCTGTGTTCACTTTATTATAGCAATTACAGTCTGAGATAGCGATGTGTTTGTTTTTTGTCATTTATTCCTGCTTAAAATCACATTTTAATTCGTTTAAAGATACCAATTAAATTCGTATGAGCAGTGGTATCCCACTGGTTGCTCTCCAAATTAGAAAAAAAAATCACAGTAAAAGAATTGATGCGTAGAACAACCCCGTTCAAACCAGACAAACATGTAGCATACTACGATTTTAGAGATACCTTTCAACTGGAACTTTAGCGAGTGCTGTGATTGTTATAGTTCGTTTTCGACCTCGTTACCATCGTTAAACTGTATTATTGTAAGCCTACTTTCCTATTCTCAACTGACCGTATTAATTTTTGCACCATTAAACCATCCAAACGCGCGCCGCTTGCCTCCCCTCTGTCTGGACGTTGGAAGCGTTAGGCCGCAGATGAAAGTAGAAGCTAAACCGACTAGTGACCCGCCTGGAGATCAAACTCGCTAATTATTGTCACAAGATGAGGGATTAACGCATTTCTGAAATAGCTGCCTGTTTACCCTGCAGAAACTTGACCATAATAAACACTTTCTAATTGAATCCTAATCACTATCAAATAGCTAAACTCAAACCGCAGCCATTCATAATTATTTAATGGCTAGACCTGAAATCTTTACTAAACGGTGGAGTGCAGGGGGAAGGTATGATTATAATGGAATAATATTTCAGTCGGCACAGTCACGTGATTTACAATGTTAAACGCATTTCCCAAAATAAACTTTCACAAATAAAAATATATTTCTCCTATTATAACCATTTACAAGTCTTGGGACATGCAAGGATGTCAATTATAAAGTAATTATCAAAGCATATGTTGCACCGTAATTGGGATTTTTATTAAAACGAATAACAACAATTAAACTTTTAAGCTTGTTTGGATCTCAGCTAATAGAGAGCTCATTGTTCACAGTGTTATGAACGATCAAGTTTATAACAGTGCCGGAATGGTCAGTGGTTTGGATATTTCACTCATAGCCCTGAGGCTGCTCTCATTCTAATGCTTTTATTTTCTATGTGAGTTGGAGAGGGTTGCATTAAGATGATAGAGACTGATATGATGATAGAGGTTGGTAGGTGCTTTTCCACTCTTTTTATTTTAAGGCATATCTAGATGTAACTTATCTGTCAAGTTCACCTTTAAATAAATAATAAACATGTTTTGTAACAAATTTATTTATCTCAGTTGATCTCTAATTAAGGTAACCGCTAAAATGGACCTTAACGGTCGTACTGTTTTGAAACATTGATGCATGTTTTAAATGTTTTTCTTTATCATGCTGAAATTACATTAGTGCTGATGATGCTTGAGCTGCTTTACTGACTATAGATAACATTTTTCACTACTAGTGGGTTAAATTAGCGAATGTGGAGAATTTGATTGGAAGTTCTCTGCGGTGTCACGTGATGTGGGTCACTCGCAGAATATCAAAGCTCTTGGAGCCGGCTGCGCACGTGGGTGATGCTAGGGCCAGCCCTCTCCGGGGTCCCTTTTGTTTAACCATCAAACATAAGCACCTTCCAAGATCCCGAGGGCTTCAGATGAGAAACGGACAGTATCTTGTTCAAGGACCAATATTGACTGACCGCATATCATTCTGTAGCCATGTCTAGGTCCTTTTATGTCGATTCTTTGATTATCAAGGACACGGTGCGACCAGTTCCTCTAAACGAGCATCCTGGACAAGACTTCCTGATCCCTATCAGCATGCACTCGCCCACTATGATGACAGTCACTGGGCCGGTGTGCCAGTCTAGGAAGAACGGCACTTTCTGCGTCTGCCCGCTTTGCGTCACGTCCCACCTCCACTCTCCCCGCGGGGGTATAGCGATGCTGAAGACTCAGTTCCCGGGAGCGGAGGCCCAATACTGTCAGAGGATATCACACCACCAACAGACTCCAGGGCTAACGCACCCGGGACACGCACCTGTCTGCACGCCCACGTACAGCGTCACAGACCCAAGGAGGTACCACTGTCTCTCCATAGGTAAGCCTATGGTCTCTCAACCACCGGTATACAACATTACAACAACCTGGTTAATTCGATCTTCAAACAAATTATATATCTTAATTGCAACACTATAGATATTCATGTTGTTTTATTATTTTGCATGTTAAGTCTACCCAATTATGCATAATTCCGCGCGTATTGCATAGATTATAGAGTGCTGATACACTGTACATGTTGATTTAGAAGTTTAATATTTGTCTGAATCGTTGCCCTGTCTCCAACAGGTGCTTCGGAGAGCGGTCACATCCAGAATGGCAAGAGGATGCGCACGGCTTTCACCAGCACGCAACTATTGGAACTGGAAAGGGAGTTCTCATCCAATATGTATCTTTCCCGGCTCAGAAGAATCGAAATAGCGACGTATCTGAATCTCTCAGAGAAGCAAGTGAAGATCTGGTTTCAGAACAGGAGGGTGAAACACAAGAAGGAGGGCAAAGGCACACAGAGGAGCGCGCACAGCGGTTGCAAGTGCGCTAGCGGTCACACGGACTACCCAAGGTCTGAGGACGAGGAATCTCTATCCCCTGAATCAGCGTCAGAGGAAAAAGAGATATCCCCTATCTGAGGGTATCCAATCTTACACCACAGACTTCCGTTAAACACTGGCACTTGTTCTACCCTGGTTCAATACGGATTCAGTTATACCAGACGAGCTCAAGGCCCAGAAATGATACTTCCAGTCTGAGAAGAAGTATTGGGAATATCTCTTACCCTGGGTTGTAGGCCTATTTTAATTTTAGGTTAGCTGACAATATGAACAACTTGTGATTAGACTACATGTTTTATTTGTTAAAACATTTAGAATCATAAATGTGATGTTAAATCCTCCAGGGTTCAAGCCAACGTCAAATGTTGTGAGTAGCTGTCATACAATGTTTTGTATTCTTCCCCATGCGCTTATAGAAACATATCATATCAGTGTGGCTATGACGCTGTTGATCCACTCGGGTTCATATCTGATTTCTGCACGTGAATTTGTATGTGCATATAGACTAATATGTAAATAATATGTACATTTGTATTTATTCTAATAAAACGTTGCTAAGTTGTATCTCAGTTATATATATACATATATTTATGTTATATATTATATATATATATATATATGTATTGGGTGGGTTTTATATTACTGGCTATATATTGCTATAAATACTTAGCAGGTTTTTAGTTTGATTGATAGTTTTGTCAATAAACTAACGCTATGTCTGATTATTTACTAAAAATAATTACAGATTGATCACACAGATTTGAGACAATTTCTTCAAGGGACACATGTATGTCGACGTAACCAGTTGACATGAAGAAACAAGATTAAAATGATTGGATTTCCGTTCATTCACTTTAATTTAACAGCCTGATGCAGATGAAGTGTTTGATCTTGCGGCTGGGGTTGACGGTGCCCAGCCTAAGCCTGCTTGGTTAAACATGTTATTTTGTCCCACTGTTTGGAGGTGCAGGTTGATAAGCGCAACCAAGGACTAAGCGGCCACTATAATTAATGATACTGACACTTAAACGGTTTCACTTTGTTAGGGAAGGTTTCACTTTGTTGTTTACACATAAAGGTTCTCTGACCCCCCCCCCCACACACCCCCACCCCCCACCCAGGTATAAGTATCCGAACTTGAGCTGCCAAATTTAAGATGATTAGCCTTTAGTAGACATTGCACGCATCTATTCTCAGCGGAACTCTGGGTAGTCTTATTTACCTTTTGATTGAACGATTTTAGTAAAGTAGACAGTTATATAGACTCATAGCCTGACAATGTCCAAAACCGCAAAAATAACAACACAGTTGTAATGTTTTATTACTATTATGTCCATAAAAGTAAAAGTAGGTTTTGTATGATACTGATTCTGATACTGAGTGCCTTGGTTTCATCTTTGTTTCTATAGTTCCAAAAGAGCACTTTCTATCCACAAAGTTCTAATGGTGCGGTTCCTTTCTTCCTTTTTTGTACTGATGTGCTGTCATCATCATTTTACGAAGTAGTTGACTTCGTAAAATGCCGCCATCCAGCCTATGCCTCAGTTATCAGGAAAGTCACTATTCCTCGCCCTACACCCTTACAAAAAAGGTAGCTAAAGATGTTATTCTGATGTCCCCATATGATATCCCTTTAAATGGCCCCTTTTGGCTTTATTTGAAACGTTATTTGGTTTTATAAAGTACCAGTTCCTTTATGGAACCCTTGAGGTCCATGAAGGGGGGGGGGGCGCTACATTCAGGAGGTTGGCACATTATTTTATATTACATTAT
The DNA here is from genome assembly GCA_016801175.1 of Esox masquinongy. NCBI lineage: Eukaryota > Metazoa > Chordata > Actinopteri > Esociformes > Esocidae > Esox > Esox masquinongy. The sequence goes on from JACXGI010000009.1 coordinate 10,538, forward strand.
TTTATTGAGTTGGACCAAAATTACTTAACAGTTAAACATAACTGGGCAAGCATTGTTTTCGATAGCGATTACTTCACTTGCGTTGGATTGCTATAGGCCTAAACATCGCATAAAAGAAAAGTTAGGCTATAGCATGAGTCTCAGAATAGGTGCACTAACTTTCAGCACTTATAATCACAGTGTTTGATAAGAGTTAAGACATTCTCAACATTTATTTTACATTCATATCGTGATATTTGGCTTCATTTTATCCGTTTAGGCTACAGGTCTATATTTCCCCTGGACAAAGTGGTGGGGGCCGAATCTCCATACTAAACCAGGGTAATTGCCTTATTCATCCATGTTAAGTTCGGTTATGAAGAGATTTCGCTTGTCCAAAAGCAGTTTAATTGCAGTTTCAGTCCCACGTTAGTTGATTATGCTGCAATTCCTTCGAAACCACAGAACAAGGATGCGTATACAGAACTGGGCGAAGGCTTTGACAGGTTAGATTGTCCTGCTTTGGGACTCGCATTTTGCGCTGGACCCCCGACCGCTGCAGACTCTGAGGGCTTTGAAGAAACAACTACAGGGTTCCCCCGAGTGCGAGAGAACGATTTAGTCACTGTTTCATTAAGCACTATTTGAACCTTTCAATTTATGGTAAATTGAGGGGTGCCCTGAAAATGGAAGGATTACGTAGGAAGGACGATAGGAAATTAACTAACGGTTAATTTAACTCGTTTCAGTCGGAGTTTGGGATACATTCCTAATTGAGAGGGGAAGCAGGTGAAGTTTTGGTCCCACGCAGGCCCATTCAGACTCGGAATAAATGGTCTCTTTTCAGCTCCCGCTGGTGATCATATATTATTGAGGGAAAGCCACCTAATGAATATATATTGAAGTTCCTATTAATCGAATTAGAGTTCCCCCTTGCAGGTGTGAGAGTAAAAGACCACCGGCCCATTAAAACCAATGGACAATGGAGGTAACTGCATATTTGGGTAAGTCTCCCCCTTTTCAGACCAACGGGCCCTGACCTCGAACTGTCAGTTCGCTATTATAGCCTGAAGCTCATTTGGAGTGTATTAACCTTTCAGGCCATGACATAACTTTCTGGGGGACACGGTCTAAATTCTTTAATAAAAAACACACACATCTAGGGGTGTAGACCTGTCGCGTTTTTGGCAACATCGAAAGAAAACGAATACTTAAGCAATACAAATTCACTGGCAGCCATTTGAAAAATAAACATGGCTAATTTAGAATGTCGACGCAATTCAATTATGACTTATGCTGCCAATCACCACGATGTTGTGGAATGTAAAATGTTGGTATTTCTACTTTAATTTGGATTAATTATGAAACCTTGTAAATACAGCAACCACCAAAATCACCAATAGAAAGGGGATTTAATAGCTAAGCCTGTTTAAAATGTGTCAATTAGGCAACGCATGACAAAAGACAATGAACACGACTGCTTTTCAGCAGTGTGCAGCTGCTGTCTCGTGTGGAGATCTGCTGTAGGAGGAAACAAAGTGCCAATGCGCTAAAAAAAAAAAAGAAAGAAAAAGTTTTGTCTTTGCCCGCGGAGACCTTTGGCTTGGTCATGAATCTGCAAGTACAATTTTGGCTCTCGATAGATGTGACAACCCTCTCTTCTGTGTTTAAGGACTTGGAGTGGACATGAATCATCCTCACCCAGTGTAAAGCATGGGGCCTAGGAGTGCCCAGTGACGAGCTTTTTTCCAAAGATGATGAAACTGAATTCTGGACACGTGTCTGATCAATGCTGTCTTTGGTGACTTAATCTAGTGGGAGCCCGGTCACCACACAATATGTGCCATGAGCTTTTGTCATGCTCTTCAGAATAGTGCTTTTCTAAAGTGTCAACCACTAGACCATTAAAATGCATTCTTTTGTTGGGTTAGAGCGTGCCTCTTAAATCATCAACTGCATTTAGTGGATGAATAAATGTAGCACCCCAAAAGGGCTGAATATTAGGAAACTTTATATCGTTAAAATAGACAGAAATACACATAGCTCAAATAGCAGAACAATTAATAACAATAATGACATAATAACAATGACGAATAGTATTGAATATCTTAAATGCAGCCTTTTGATGAAATATTTAATAACTAAACTCAGTAACACTTGACATAAACTAAGATTAATTACAGCACCCAATTATTTGTTAATGGACAATTATTGGAGGCATTTACAGTGTATAACTAATATTGGGGTGTGTAGGAGGGACAAAGAGAAACATTACCAATCACTGCCCTACCCCTCTTGTTCCATGAAAGAGCCATTTATTTTATCAGCTTAGCCACTCATGGTGAATAACAGCTTTACATATTTACAAAGGAAATCAATTACACACCCTTTGATTACGAAAGGTGGCTGAACTGCATGTCAAGCAACAAGTTATTTTACCTCTCTGAATACTCCACCTGACACAATAGAAAAAGTTCGGCCTCCAATGCGTCCATGTCGAAATAATATATAGGCCTACAATGCTAATATAAATATAATTTCATTCAGGAAATATCAAGCTTGGCGTGTTAAGGTAACTGTAAGGTTTCGAAGTGGTTCATGATTATTCTGTTCCCTAACAAAGAGTCTATGCTTGAAGGTGAAAGATGAATGCAGGTTAATGTTAACGATGAGTTTGTGATGTTAACGATAAGTTTGTGATTTATTCCCCTCTGGAAATAACTGATTCAACTGCCCACTGGAGCTAAAACCCTGGCATATCTGGCATGTAGCCAGTTTCCCGTTTCGTGCCAATCACGTGACTAGGGCCAGATATCCACTAATAGGTACACTCCAGGTTGTTGCCTCACTTGAAAGATACATTGCAGTACATGGACGTCATATAAAAATTACGCCTGGGAAAATATAGGCTACTCAATAATGGATACTTCGGATGTTTATTATGATGATGGGAGATTTCAACTACCGTCAGCTGAGTATGACTATAACCCTCCCTCTTGTCGCTACAGCTGTGACATTGAGCAGGTACGGAACCCCATTCCCTCTTATGCCTCTGTCCAACACCGGAGCAACCGGACTTTGCTGCCTTCCGAGCTACCTAACTGTCAGTACTCAAATCCTGTTCAGGCACACACCCAGGAACAGGATTTCTTGACTAGCCCTTGTGTGCCTGACGACTACCATCCAGGAGACAGCCCTGCGGTGGGGGGCAAATCACCAGAAGACATGTTATTCCCCTGGATGAGGAGTTCCAGAGTTCAGTCATACCACTCATTCCCAGGTGAGAAGGACACTTTACCCTTTAACATTTTTGTTTGTCTACATATCATCAAAACATGTAGTAGCTGTTTTTATTTATGTCTGGATGTATATATAGCTCATCTGATTGAATTAGACGGGGGAACAATGCACAAGGCCTCATAACTAGGCCTTACCTACAATAATGAAGTTTATAGTATTACAACGAAAAAAACATTTACAGTCTACACAATCAGACAAATACAATCAATAAAAATAATAACATCGTATTTGCATTTTCGTCTTTTAAGGTGTTTTTTCCCAAAACGCGGAAGAACTCAAGCGAAACCGTACGGCATATAGTCGGGCTCAGTTACTGGAACTGGAGAAGGAGTTCCTCTTTAACAAGTACATCTCCAGGCCACGCAGATACGAACTGGCCACTACACTCAACCTGACCGAGAGGCATATCAAAATCTGGTTCCAGAACCGGCGGATGAAATGGAAAAAAGAAGAAACGAAAAAACGAAGGAGTCCCTCTGGCCAACAAGAACCGAATTCCTCAAAAAAGAATGTATAAAACATTTGGATAGCAGCATATGACCACTGGTTTTAAATCCATGCCGGATTATTTTTTGCACTTGCCTACGTTAGGCCTATGGTTGAAGGAACAGTTGCGAGCGAAGGAAGGAAAAGTTGCGAGCGATTCAATCTTTTATAATTTTCATAAGCATATAGCCTGCTATAATTAATTATTTTTAATAATTGCCAAATTTAATTAAATGGACAAGTGTACTCGTTTCCTTCTTTCGGAATGTATTGTGCTATTTATTTTGCACACATTAGGGGGCATTTTTACCAGTCCTAAACGTAGGCTATAGGCTACGCCTCATTATGCTATAGCCTACATATGATCAATGCATGGCTGTGTTGAATAACTGAAATATATCACTATTTGACCCCTTAATTCAAATATAGGCCTAAGTCACAAAATATGTATTGGGCCCGAAACATGGTTGGTTCTATGAGTCTAAAAGGCACCGGCAAAAGGTTAATCACGAGGTTGTCAAGATGTGTAATTTACATGATTCATTAGTGGTTGAAGATAGGATTTTCTTTTTCGATTGTGGGCCAGCACTGAAAAATGTAAGATAGAAATCAATTTTGAAAGTGAAGAACAATGCATATTGCAACATTTTCTCTTTCAGTAACATTCGGTATAGCCTCGGTCAGAAATTACACGGAAGAAAAGGGAATAATGACGAATATCTAAAACAAGTAGCCAAGGCCTATGACTTTTGCCCGGGTGTTTGAGCAAACATTTAAGTCACTGTGTCACCTCCGCTGGTCGCGCAAGTGCAGGTCGCCCAGCAACACTAATAAACATATATCAACAAAACTACCTTCCTACAACCGGTCAGATTAAGGGCAATTTTAGTAGGTCTGCTATTTTTAAAACATTAACGTTGTTTGATATGAACAAATATTTTACCATACCAAATCAAGATTTGTCGTCTATTGTGGATTATGATATTTTTATATATTCCTGGTAGCCTACATTCCCCGTATTACTCCATCATTTCAAATCACCACTATCAGTTATTCAGATCAATACATGCTTGTGCTCAGAGGTCATCCGACTAAACTGGTATGCAAAAGATAGACAGACGATCGATTTTCATATTGTTAGAATACTACGATTAAGACGTGTTTTTGCTTGGAGTGGATTGAACTGCACCATAGCCCCAGCAGCTGTCAGGGCACGTTTCAGAACGCTGGACAGCGCTTGAGTCGACAAATTGCTCGACACATACCGACATTGACCACTAGACACGCTCTAGTCTGGGGACATAACCTTAATTAAAGTATAAAAATATAAACATATGGGTTGTTTGAATGCTTGGTGACCTTAAATAAAACAGTCAATGAGACGAGTTTTAGTGGTCTATCTGCAAATTTCCTTCGCCTACATTAGGTGTAGCCTAATATGTTTTCATAGGCCTATAGCAATTAAATGTCAACAAGATGGTCGTTTTCATTTTCAGATAATTTCATAATTGTTTTTTTTTTGCTTGTTCTAATGCCAATACAAATATTTACGCATGCATTGAGGTCAATGGAAGATTTGTGTAAAGATTTAAGTTGATACATTCTGAGAGACTACTCCCAGCAACAAAAAACAATATCCATTCAGCATTATAAATTATATATATTTCGGATATTTCATATAGAGCAATTATATTATACGTTTTCCTAAAACTTTTTAGCCTACACGTCTCAGTGTCAAATTTCCGTTGGCTGATTGTTATTTTAATGTCAGTTTGACTGATGCTCAAACCCGTCTGGAAAGAAACATACTCTAGGGGCTTAATTATTGACCAAAGAACTCACGTCCATTTGAAACCTAAAACATTTGAAGGCCCCCTTGTGGACGCTGGGTTCTAATCAGATGTATGCCAATTCCACTGACCAGTGTGATAATCTTGTGCTCACTGTAGTGTGTTAAACATAATTCACAAATTTCATTTCCAGACTGGTTACTACAGTAAGTTATGGTTTATGAATTTGGACACGCGGGGAATTGAGTGTGCTCACTAACTATTTTAAAAAGCACGTCTGGACTGGAATCAAAGGCGCATTAGTGCCATAGATGACATTTCCCAGTTTGGAATGTTGAATAAACATCCAAATTAAATCATATCACATCCATAAAATGTCCACTTACTTGTTTACAACCACACACACACTCGTTTACAAACATATAAAGTGATAAATGAGTTACGAGAAAATGCTTCAGATTAACCAGTTATCACAAACAACATCCTCAAGGAACAGCTTACATGACATTTCATAGTTGGTAAAAGTCACACTTAGGCTATTACGGCCATGAAAAAATACTAAGACCAGAAAATGTTCGACAGTGAGCTTTAGCTGGCTTATAGGTCTACATATGAAATGGTTGAAAGCTATTTTATACACAGGACTAACTATAAGATATGTCACTGAATTGTGCAGCAATACATATACAGCTCCCGAAAAAATAAAGAGACCACTGCACCTTTTTATTTCCTTTCCAAAAAAAAAGTCGAAAAGGAAGGGTTTGAGTGAGGAACAGAAGGGTTAAAATTAAGAGACCACTGCAAATTGAACGCTTCCGTTCCTCACTCAAAACTTTCCTTTTCAACTTTTTTGGAAAAAGGTGGTGGTCTCTTATTTTTTTCCGGAGCTGTATATCTGTATAGCACTGTTTCTCACAGATATTCGAGGCTTACTGCAAATAACCACGTCCAAATGTTAAATCAAATGGACGTTAATAACTAGACTATTTCAATGAACTAAAGTTTTCAAAGTTTTGTTGTGGAGAGTAAACTGAGAGTAGCTAGGTGTCATAACCTCTACCGGTTTTGTCCTCTAAACTTGGATTCGGTTATTTGGAGGAAAAGAGAACAAGGGACACCGTTCTTTTGAGCGTTTCAGTTGAAGGAACATGTGGAATCAATCGCGCTAGTGGCTGGAGAGACGTGTTGCTCTGCAAGAAAGGCTGCGGTGCGGCCGCCGGGCATCACTGGAAGTCCTGCTGAGAGAGGTGTTGGGGGTGATCAGCCCGGGGCTCCATGAACACTGGCCTGGTCGGCTGACTTGACTGCATCGCTGAGTGCAGCGAGATAGGTAATTCATAATTACCCTTTATCCCAGCCTGGTGGGGCCGTTAGAAGAGCCTCAGGGCCAGGGAAGAGGAGGGGTCCGGAGTCGCATAGCCTCTCACCCTCACACAGTCACAACATGTGCAACAGTATGCCAAAACTGGCAAAACAAACACTACCATTTATTTGTTTTTCTGAATAAGAAATCGCAACAAAAAAAGTAACAACAAAGGAATGACTGGAAGTTCCTCACTGACAAAGAGTTTAATGAAGTCAGTATGCGGTTGAGAGAAATATGTATTCAGTGGTGTAGTGCGTGGTGTTGGAGCGCCCCCTGTATGCAACGGAGGCTTAAACGTTCATGTTTTTAAGTCTCAGTTTTTTGGAAAACTGCCGATGTACACAAATGTTTTTGGAAGAAAACGTAATAGCGTAAATCACCTAGTGTTACTATTTATAACTATTTGTAACCGAACAATAACGATTTTTTCAAATCTTAAAATGGTAGCCTATATTTTAAAGTCTAAGCTATTGCTTAGTTTTGCGTCATAGATCAATGGTCATGTACAATCATTAATTGCTTTATGAGTCAACTTTATGTTGTTTGTTTGTTTTAAAAAAATAGCATAGATAACCGAATATTGTGCGTTGTAAATTCCTCCCTTTTCTGGATGACTACACAACAAAGAAATTTTACTCCGGCTCCAATCGCACTCAGAAGTTAGGACTCTTATTTTGAAGGGAAATTCAGTGCTAGGGGGAAGGAGAGGGGGTCATTTCCTGAGAGTTATTTACTTTGAGCCAGATGATTAGTTTTTTTTGTGAAGGATGGACTGAAACATTGAATCAATTACTGGTCGCTGTAGCTCAAGCGCATTTGTGAGCGCGGCTGTAGACGCGGACGCTGGGGCGCACATATGCTAGCTCTCACAGTGAAGGATCGTGGCAATAGGATTACTAATACAACTGCAATTGAGAGGAGCGTTCGCTGAACCGATCCGAGCGCTTTTATGCTCCAAATTTTCTTTTACTGGGATTTATAATCAAGGCACATAATCCAAAGGAATATAAAAGGTTTGTATTTTAGACCAAATAGCATATTTTCCCTTTTGCAAACTTTTATTTTAACGAGAAACGTTGGCCTTCTAATTGAGAGAATTTCAAATCTGTAAAAATGAAAAAGTTACTCTGGACTAGACATCTTATGGACATAAATATGTCATACCTGAAAATTCTCAAATTTGTCAGTTGTTTTTATTACGGCACAATACAAGAAATTATTTTCACTAAAACAAGAGTTCATCTTTCCGGATTATTCACACTTTGGGGTTTTTCATTAAGCCTCATTTCGCTACGAGGACACGTTTTACCAAACTTCTTGAAAGTTTGAAGATGAATAAGTATCAAGAGATGCATTATGTTCAATGCATTATGCATTGAACAGGTTTGACTTTTCCATGCAACATATGGTCTCCTCCAGTTGCAGAGCGCAGAGATGTCGCTGACTCGACTGGATAAAAGCGCTCAATCTCGGCCTCACAGCTGGAGGTGTCACCTCGAGGACTGAGGCTCCATTGTGGGATGCTGCTGCCTGCCCTGGCACCTAATCGGAAACACATTGGAAATTGGATTTCAAGTTGTTTTCGTTTCTGCGCTTGGAATGTTTGGAATTAAATGGAATATTGGGCATTGGGATTTGCTGGCTGATATGAGGCGCAGGCTGTATAGTTGAATGGAATTTTATGTTTACCGAATACTTGGGACTTATTCTTTGAGTCCATCTTAAAAAATGCGGGTAATCAAGAAGACCGGATTTCTG